>NDXB01004962.1:41655-55748 GCA_002631895.1 Agapornis roseicollis
TTTTTTTTTTTTGGGGGGGGGGTGTTTGGCTGGTTTGTTGGTTTTACTGCAGTGCAAATCAACTGATGAAGCTTCTCTGGATAATACTGATTTTATTTTACTGTAACAGTTGGCTGAGGTATAATATTTCTCACTTACACAACCCAAAAAGATTCATAAGGATTATTTCCAGCATCCCCATTCCACAAATGTGAGGAGTATATACTATATAGTCCCAGAGAGCAAACTTTTATCTTTTCTCTGTGCCATGTCAGTGCAAACTTAATTAGACCCATCAGGCAATAAACCAAGCAGGGCTCACCCCTCTTTGCACCCCAATTTCAGTCTGATTTGAAGAGCATACCTACAGGAATGGACACAGAATTGAGGTAGTTCTACAGTGCTCTACCTGACCAAATACATCCTCTCTCATAACTTAACTTTATGGACACATGCTTAGTCACTTTTCCCCACTACACCATTGGAATATTGGCACCCTACAACAGGAAAATAGCATAGCAGAACTCTTTTACATGCACACAGCGCATAAGAAATCAGAATACCCACACTTGGTCCAAAAGAATACTCTTCATATAGCACACCTACACCTAAAACAAGATGACTGCTGGGGCATTGATGTTAGCTGCCAGTATAATAATAAATAATTACTTCACTCTCAGCCAACAGAACTACACCAGAAAAATCTTACAATTTATAGTCAAGACACTAGGGCATAACTTCATTTCCAGTTTCATACAAATTTATTACGAAATTCTAATCATCTTAAGAATTTAAATCCTATTGCAGTAATTTTTGCAGTAAATCATGACTAAAGACTGAACAGTTATGCAGTTTCTCTTACATGGTTAATGGTAATGACATAAAATAATCCAGGTTGGAAGGATCCTTGGGAGGTCATCTAACCCAGCCCTCAGCTCCATGCAGGGCCAGATGCAAGATCAAGCCAGGCTGCTTAGACCTATATCCAGCTGGATATTGAAAACCTCCAGACTTAAGATGGTACAAGCTCTCAAGGCAACCTGTTTTACTGCTTTACTGTTGTTATGGTGAAAACAAAAAAAGGCAAATAAATAAATAAATAAATAAAGCAAACTGATTTCTGCTACTACACTGCTATAAGTGTAAATAATATAGTTCAGATTTGAAATTCCACTAGAATCACCTAAGCAAAGGACCAGAAAAAAACCTCATATCATCTACATGGAAAAAATAAATAAATAAATAAATAAAATCAGTATAGGTTTTAAGCATTTTTAATTACTATAAACACATTACAGCTTATTTCAGTTGACAACACAGTAACATTGCTATTTGTTTATGCATGTTCTTCTTGCCCAAGTTTGCAAATTTATTCTAATTCCATTTTGAGTTCTGAAAGATCTGAAATGAATGCACCTGGAAAACTATACCACAAATACACAGGTACAGTTTTCCCATCCGGCCAACAATGACTGATTTAAATCTTTTCTTTTCAGCTATAAACACAGTGGAAGAGGCATAATGTGTTAGTGTGATAACTGTTGCTAATGACACAGTGGTTAGTTTGTCCCTCATGGAGAATCACACCTGGAGGGGCAGGCTTACTAGTACTAAGATGTGGCAAATTATTCTTGATTCATCTCCCAGTACATTTACATAATACAAAAGAATCCAGAAAAAGAAAATATCTTCTAGCCACTAAATGCTCTTGGGAAAGCTTCAAATCATACCAGTTATTCATGTTGCCAGAGTAACCTCTGATTTCACAATGCAACACATCTTAGGTTTTGATGCAGAAAGGCAGGAGGAAACATAACAGGGAGTGGTATCATTAGAATCATAGAATCATAGAATCATAGAATAGTTAGGGTTGGAAAGGACCTTAAGATCATCTAGTTCCAAACCCCCTGCCATAAGCAGGGACACCCCACACTAAACCATGACACCAAATGCCTCATCCAACCTGGCCTTGAACACTGTCAGGGATGGAGCACTCACAACCTCCCTGGGCAACCCATTCCAGCATCTCACCACCCTCACAGGAAAGAATTTCTTCCTTATATCCAATCTAAACCTCTCCTGTTTAAGTTTGAACCCGTTACCCCTTGTCCTGTCACCACAGTCCCTAATGAAGAGCCCCTCCCCAGCATCCCTATAGGCCCCCTTCAGATACTGGAAGGCTGCTAGGAGGTCTCCACGCAGCCTTCTCTTCCCCAGGCTGAACAATCCCAACTTTCTCAGCCTGTTTTCATATGGGAGGTGCTCCAGTCCCCTGATCATCTTTGTGGCCTCCTCTGGACTTGTTCCAACAGCTCCATGTCGTTTTTATGTTGAGGACACCAGAACTACACACAATACTCCAGGTGAGGTCTCACGAGAGCAGAGTAGAGGGGCAGGATCGCCTCCTTTGACCTGTTGGTCACTCTCCTTTTGATGCAGCCCAGGATACAGCTGGCTTTCTGGACTGCAAGTGCACACTGAAGCCAGCTCATGTTCGTTTTCTCATCGACCATGATTCCCAAGGCTTAAATGATGGTCTGTTGAGACCAACTTAGAGTTCAGCGTTAAATTGGTGAAGCATATTATTTTCCTGACTTAAACACACAATGATACAATGTTTTGTTATATCAAAATTTATATGGTTTTATGAGACAAAAGGCCATGGAGAAAGAAGCCAAGAAAGAAACCAAGAGAAAAGGAAATCAACACTGGTCCTTAGTGATATGCTATTATTAGGGCTGGTTGCCCTTCATTATTACATGGCTACACCATGATCAAACGCACCTTGTGGCAATGGACAAAATTGAACTTTAAATGTTTCACTATACCTTTAACATGGAAACAAATCATACAGCTTTGAATAAGTCTCTCATGTTCTAGCAAATGACAGAAGTATCTTAGGCTTGTCTACAACAGTCCAACAGAAGCAAATGAACCAGTTTCCATGAGCAGTGTCACGACATAAATAGACAAAGATGCTCAGCTTTCCATATTAGACTACTCTTGTGGCAGCATCTCTGTTACAGCACAATCCAATTTGCTGTGCATGGTAACATATACCTAACCACCACAACAGTAACATCAGTATTTTCAGTAATTTTCAGGTATATTAGCTGATGTGTTAATTGATATTCGACCAGATTCGGTACTCATCTAGGTCACAGTAGCTCCACAAAAGCCAAACAAATAACACAGACTTAGGTGGTCATGTTGTGTCCTACTCTAAAACTGTGAGTTTTCTAAAATAAAAAAAAAAAGTCCTAATCTATCTGCCTTATACTTGGACAGCTGATGAAAGAATTTGGAAACACCATGAAAAAAATGTATACAATGAAGCTTTAACTAAAATGCTTTGAAAAAGTCTAGGAAAAGCATGACCGTACAGATTTTATAATAATTGGTTAGTAACCCCAAACCATTTACAGCTCTGTGTCGATAATGGATGGATAATGAATTTACTTGCCCAGACTGATTTGGTTTGGCAGGAATATCACTAATACCATACTTTTTTGCAGGGAGCATATAATATTCCTCTAACAGAATAAGCTCAAATTCCTTTGACAGAATAAGTAGGGATACTTACATCACACTGACTATCCTGAAAGTTTGTAAGGGATTTGTGATGCCATAGCAACTTCAGTATGTGTTTCTTATCTACCCCGTACAGAAGGGATATCTGTTTATATCAGGTGATAAAAATAACTCTTTCCCAGCTGTCAGCAGCTTCTCATTAATCTCTGCACACTGCTGTCCCAAGCTCAAGAGCACCATAAAGATGTCCTGAGGCACTGGTTCCAATGAAGCATCTGCACACCAGTCTTGCTCCAATTGCTGCCACCTTGGAGACAGCACAGACAAGAAAGTACCTGTGTCATGCACAGTTCACAGAGACCACCAGTCCACATCTCAGCAACAAAGGGGCTTTATAGTAAAACCAAAGAATGTGCTTAAAAATTCAGTTAGTTTTAAAATGAACAGTTGTGACCTTTCACCTATGCTAGGGTCTCTATTTGATATCCAGTCACTGCAAATGCAGAGATCCGATGAAGATCAGAACAATCATAGGAGGAGGAGCTTAATGAGCTAATTACTGAAAATGGAGCAGACTAAATCTGCTACTTGCAGTATCCATCCAAGTGGAATGATTAATGCTGTTAGTTCCACATAATTCCTACTATCGTGGAGTTTAACTCTTACGAGCAGAAAACATGAGGAACAAATATCATGTTTAGCTTACAGTAAGCATGCCAAACTAAACTGAATCACTCACTATGAAGTCTTGAATGGCAGCAGGGAAAGAAACACAAGAAAACAAAGCAAAACATATGAATGCAGAATTACTGTTTTCTGAAGTAAGAACAGTATTTTCCAGTTTCCTAGTTGCTATTTTTCTCAAGTACTGGCAGACATGAAAATTGGTTTCTATTTTAGCATGAAAACAGTTCAGTGACTTCTGCTGTTCTGCGAGAAATCTTTGGGAATTTAGAAATTCTTCACTATTTAAATAGTCCCATTTTCTTCTGATATCAAGCCAATGTTTTAGGACTAAAAGTGATCTCTATCCCTATACATAGAGTTAGCACAAGATCTACACACTTTTTAGGTACATCTAACTTCTACACAATCCATTATTTTGCTGTTAGAATTATGTCCTAGCATAATATATCAAAGGCCTGAGGAGAAATGTTTCTTTAAGCAAAAGTTATCAAACTTCTCTGCCATGCTAAGTATACCCTGCCCATTGAATTGTTACTTTCAAATAACATTAGAGAATAACACTGCAAAGTTATTAAGCCACAGTATTTCATAAAGTGCTTGCAAGTAATTAAAAGCCCAGTGTAAAGTAAGGTAAAAAATCACATGCAACTGGAATTTTGTTCTGTAGCTTTTAATGAGCTCATTAGCAATCACATTGGAAGGCCATATGCTAATTACTTCACAGATGTTCTGATAAATTAATGGCAATGGGTGGAAACAATGTCAAAGAGGAAAGCTGATGAATGACAGCTTTGTTCTGTAATCCTGGGCAAATTGTGACCATCATCCATGCCTCAGTTGCTTTGTTAATATTGTGGAAAAGACACCACTATCTAACTTACAGACAAAAGCCCATTCCCAGCAACTACAAGGATAATACAAGAGGTTCAGTGATATTTGTCATAACAGTGGAAAAGTTAAGCTGATTCCATGTTTCAAGAACTGAAAAAGACCTCTCCTTATCCAGTGTAAAATGAGGCACTCATACAGTGTAAAATGAGGCACTCACAGAAAGAAACAATAATGAGAGAGGAAACACTTTCATATTTGAGAATATTTTAAGAGGGGGAAAAATACCATAGCATACTTCTGCTTCTACATATGGTTTGCTCTCTTTTATTTTATCCTACATAGCAGCTATTTTTATGCAAAAAGGTCACACTCTAGCCATAGCCTACATAAGCAGGTGATGTTTGTACAAACAAGAGGACTAACATGTCCTGAAGTTATGACAGTCTGTTGTGAAAAGCATTAGGTTTTCTGAGTCTATAAGTGCATCCCTCAGCTAATATTATTCCGCCTACTTCCTTTCTCAAAAATTCAAGAGAACCTAAAGAGCATTAACATACCTCACAAAACATAATAAAGTTTTATGACAAGTAAGAAGAAGGAACATAAATATTCATCTAACATTGATATTTCAGATATTCAATCACAACACACCCCAGAAATATAAGATATCAGTATGAATTTTTCTCCTATTTCTGAAGTTCTTGAGGCATTCTTATCCTCCACGGAGTAAAAAGTAGATGATTTCTTTCTCCATGTTAATTCTTCAGAATTTTCTCTATGCAGACTCAATATTACACAGATCACACTAAGCAGACAATGAAACCAACCACAGGTAGCCCTGTATGTAGTTAATGAGGGTCTCTAAGTGCTTGGACTCTAATAATATTTCCAGGTCTTCTGTCATAATTAACTACATGCATTGCAGGCACATGGGTACAGAATGTGATTTGAGAACAGGCAGCTGCTACCAGGAATTAGTTATTATCAGGCAGAAATATATTTAGCCATTACTCAAATGAGATAAGTTGCTGGTAAAATTCAAAGCTGAATGACTGCAAATGCAGACCTCAGCTGAGTAGGTAATATGGACCTGATCTTACAGACATTATTTCCTCATGTAACATTTTTATTTGCAATAGTCTAATTTGTGTGGCCTGGAATCACTCACATAAGGCTACAGAACTTAGATCTAAGACTGACAGTTAGGATTTTCACTTGTAAGTGATTTCAGTTCTGGAAGGTCCTGAGAGCAAGGGGGAGTACAAAGGCAAATAACACAGCTTGTCTTGAACACATACTCATGGATGGTAGATGCAAGCATTTTATTTTCAAGCAAGTGAGCAGCTTACTGGCATGGAGGCTAAATCACAAAAATGAGTTATAACTCTTCCTTTTGAAATGCTCCAGAAATAATTTTGAAAAGACACAGGAAAGCACAGATTTCTGCCAAAGCCTATTACAGACTGAAAAGGAGAAACCAAACTGATTAGTCTCACAAGCAGCTCATTTACTTAGGACATATGCTGCAAAGTCTTGGCCAGCATTCAAAGGAAATGCCTGGCTTTTAGGAAAAAAATACTGTTTAAGATTTCAGATGTAGAACAATATAAGGGACAATTAAATTACAGTCCAGATAATTAACAGAAAGGATTGCGGAAGGCATTATACAGTTTTCTCTGACAAACAGAAACAAATCAGAAAATGGATTGGTGAGCAGGACTCAGCACTAAGAGGATTAATTACATATTCTTTTCCTAAGCCATGGTTATGAAGTGCAGACTTTTGCTCACTCCCAGAGGCAACAGGAGAAAATAAGGAAATTCTTGCCAGGTTGCTTTCTTATTCTCAGTTTCAATTCAGGAGTCCTTCGGCTGCCTGGCTCATTGGAAAAATCTACATGATTATTTTCCAAACATGAAAACAGGACCATTTGCAGAAGATTCTGGGGAAAGAGGACAACTTTTACAAACTTTTTTAAAAATAGTAATTAAAAAATTTTAAAAGGCTTAAGAAATCATACTACCTCCTTGCAAGTTCTTTATGAGGCATTATGCCACTGACTTAAACAAAAGTATTTTTTACTTATGAAATTCAGTCCTACAAATGCTTGATAAAATAGCAAATTTAAGGAAGTGCTGCCTCTTCCTCCATGGTAAGAATCCATCACAAACACCAGCTTCCTGTAAACAATTAGAAACTTACAGAGGATCTTCAATATATTAATTTGTAATATGTATTTATGACCTATCTTCAAAAAGCTGAAAAATACATCTTGAACCCCAAAAAAATTGTATGTGTTCTGTTCTTAGTTCTCCACCTTTTTGTGAAGATATAGACTCAGGAACATTTTCTGGACATAAAAGTATAGAAGCTTTACAGACATTCTGGATTCTGCCACAAAAGTTTTTTGAGTTAGACCCATGAGAACAATAAAATTTAGACAATCATTTGGTCTTCTTAGACACATTAGACAAAATCATGAATGTAATTTTTTTTTTTTCCATAAAATGAATGCTACTATCTATGCACACCCAGTCAGATTAGAAAGCTTTATTGTTTTGGTTAATAATTCTGCCTTGATAGCCACTCTCTTTATGACCCCCTCCCCCAAAAAGTTAACAATGCCAGCGTGTTCATGTCTTCAAGCTCTAAAATTCCTGACTAATAATTTTTAGTACCCATCTTAATTTTCCTTCTCTGAAAAGGAAAAAATCCTTTTCTTCTCCAGACAATTAAATTCAAACTAAGAACATAGGAACATGGTTCTAAGAAACAAAAAATGCCTTATGTTATTAACCACTGACATCATCTCAGGAATGGCATCCAGCTAAAGGAGGCTTCTGCATGCACAACACTGATTTGTTGGTTAGTGTTTGTCTGTTTAATATCATTTGCATTAGTCATAACCTGTCCAAAGTGCTCCGGTGGTTGTTAATTTACAGCATACAGATTTTTGCAAAAAGCATGAAAACCCGTAACTAAACCAAGAGTAATCTCTCAATCACTGGTTGTTCTTATTGCCAAAGGGATACTTTTGACAACCCTGCTAAGGGTGAGATTCAGCCATCTAAAATATAAGAATCTATTTCACTACATTTCAGGTCTATTTCTTTCTCAGTTTAATATAGCATACACATTCAAAAAGGATTTTTTTTTTTTACAGGTAATTTTTCTTTGAGACACCTATTCTAGGACAGAATAAATAACCTTCTGAAGACAGATATTCCTGACCACCAGTTATAAAGCCATGGTGGACTTGAAGCAGATAACTGAATCTTAACTAGGATCTTAAGTTTCTGATTCCACTTTATTACTTCTACCAGCCTATTTTCCATTATAAAATCTGGATCTCTACCTTATCAAGCTTGTTAACTTGGCTCTTTCCATTTTGGTGGAAGGACACTGATGTGTATCTACTGACAATCTATACCAAAGGGTAACAGTTAAAATTCCAGGACAGATAAAACAAGTTACTACTGTATGGTTTTCTGAAGGCTTTCTTGTTCAAACTACTCAGGAGCAAACATCACCAGTTTGAAGGTTCTGTCCACAAGTTTATCTGAGTGGAAATCTTATCAGGATAGGTCCAGAAAACATCACTCAATTTGGCTGTGTAGGAGAAAATATTCTGATGTAACAGTCAGAGGCTGACTTTCCTACAACACAGCTGCTGACTCAGTCACAATAGACACAGCACTTCATAAAGCTGTTAGTTCTTGAACTTAATAAATGTCAAATTCATCTGTTTCTTTGCTGAAATGAAGCTAAAAATCTTTCCTAAATCCTTACTTGATTTTAAGGAGTTTAGCTATACTTGTTCACAAGAGATGCAATTATAAAGTAATTGCTTAGCTAAATTTACAGGTGATTCAGTTCTTGATGAAGGACTGTCAAAAAGTTTAATTAAGATCTTAAAGGGCATTAAAATTTATTAAACATTTCTTTCCTCTGCAGCTTATATAAAACCAGGCTACAAAATCCCTTCCAGAAACAGAAAGCAGAGCCTATTAATCTCCAAAGTGCTGTAACATTGGCAGTCCTGGAATACAATTTGGGTTACCAAAAGCTGAATCACAGTAATTCAACATTGGTTATTCAAGACTTGGAAATGGTCTGCCATAAAGGAGGATTTGTTCTATTATTAGAGGTTTTATTTGATAAAAAACTATGAAACTGTCAACCACATTTAAAACGCCTGGTCATATACCACTGACAAAATACACAAGGCAGTTAGAAAAAAAAAAAACAAACCTATATTACTTAGATTTGGAGTTATATTAAGTTAGACAAATTAATGGAAGGTATGCTATATGGATGACCCTACCAATTTAATTGTTAATACAAAATAAATTCATTTTAAGTAGACTATGTTTGGAAACACACTAAAACAAGATATCTCTGAGTCACTGGAATGTACCTGTGCATTTAACTAGATGGTTCCAAAGGAAACAGCCATAGATGAATGCTACTCTTTAAAACTCAAATTCTCACAAGCAAAAGACACTCATTTTTGTCTGTTTAAAGTTATACTTGGGCAAATCATTAACATAGGCTCCTTTATGCACAATCTGAAAGAAACAGCTGCCGGAAGTGAATTCTCCTGGGCTGCAGAATTATCCTATTTCCAAAGAACTTCTGTAAATAGTGAGAAAAAAAAACAAATTTATCTGGAGTTCAGTTTATCTGGAGTTCAGCTGTGAATTAGAAAAATCCACAGAGTACTCTATGTTCTCACTGTACCACACAGAAGTAAATCAGGTTTAAAAGCAAAAGGGAAAAGAAAAAAGAAGAATTTTAAACAGTTTAGNTAAATAGTGAGAAAAAAAAAACAAATTTATCTGGAGTTCAGTTTATCTGGAGTTCAGCTGTGAATTAGAAAAATCCACAGAGTACTCTATGTTCTCACTGTACCACACAGAAGTAAATCAGGTTTAAAAGCAAAAGGGAAAAGAAAAAAGAAGAATTTTAAACAGTTTAGAATAAAATTGCCTGTTTCTACTACATGACAGCTGCCATGATGTGCTCCTGTGTCATTGCTTGTGTTTGAGACGCTTTGTGTGGTAACACTGTGTGCTGGAAACTTGGCTTTATACAGTGATCACACTGAGATAAAAGATATATTAGATGAACCTGTTTTAGTCATTGTCACCAGAGACAGCTTCTAGCATCTTTCCATAACATTCAGGATAAAACAATCTCCTTAGCTAAGCCTAAGCCAGTCTTCCCCAAAAACCTTCTCCCATTTTTATAAAGAAGTTGCACACACTTACATATTTTTTATATGCAAAGAGAAGGGAAGTCATACAATTTCACTTCCTAGCTGGCAACACAAAATGGAAAATCCCAAAGAATAAAGTCTGCTGTGATCAGAGTGAACTCCTTAGCATATACAAAGGAAGAAGAAAAAAAGAAACTAAGAGCTCAAGAGAGAACGGCTATTGCAAGTCACGTAGATGATAGTAGCATTCCTGTCTGCAGAGAGAAAATAGGGCTTCCTAAGTCAAGGTTACTTAAGCTTATTTTTCAAAGATGCCCCCAAAGAGTTTTGTTTCTAGCTAAATACAAGTTGAGTTAATGTAAGCTACTAATATTCCCACATTTTGTTTCCCTGGTTATATGTGTAAGTCTAAATTTTATATTTCAATCTTCAGTTAGTTTAAAGACCATGCCTGGCTGTCCTACAGGACACCACTGATCCAAGTATTAATGGTTAAGAACCACTGCATTGGGGCCTAGGATTTCTAAAGGAATTCAAAAGGAAACAGACTGTCATATGTGGGGCTTAAAAATAAGTAAAGAAATCTTATAATTTAACAAAATAAAGATACTATGCAAACTATTAAGAACTACAAAATAATTACCAATTTTAGTTGCTTAGCAATCCTTTAAAAATGGGAATCAAAACACAAGTACTTCTATAAGATTTCCTGGAATCTACCCAGTTCCTAATCCATCCTAATCATCACCAGATGAAACAAGAAGATTGCAGTCCTGCCATGCCTCACCTCCAACCACTTTTGTGAATTTATGAACGTGACAACTCTCAGAAAACCTTGTTGTAAGGGATAGGGAGGTAAAATTCCTATTTCCCTACATACCCTTGTTTTCAAAGTATTAAGGCTAATTTGTACATGACAGGCTGAGAGAGTTGGGGCTGTTCAGGCTGGGGAAGAGAAGGCTGCGTGGAGACCTCCTAGCAGCCTTCCGATATCTGAAGGGGGCCTATAGGGATGCTGCAGAGGAACTCTCCATTAGGGACTGTAGCAACAGGACATTGGGTAACGGGTTAAAACTTAAACAGGGGAGGTTTAGATTGGATATAAGGAAAAAATTCTTTACTGTTAGGGTGGTGAGGCACTGGAACAGGTTGCCCAGGGAGGTTGTGAATGCCCCATCCTGGCAGTGTTTAAGGCCAGGTTGGACGAAGCTTTGGGTGACATGGTTAAGAGTGAGGTATCCCTGCTTATGGCAGGGGGGTTGGAACTAGATGATCTTAAGGTCCTTTCCAACCCAAACTATTCTATGATGCTATGATTCTATGACAGAGGCCTGAGTATTAAAATGTCTGTGGCTGAATTTTCTTGTACTCTTCTAGCTAGGAAATACAACTTCTTAAAAAGCAGGAAAGCTTTTCCTGGAAGAAGGAAAAGAACTTACCTGTTTTATAGGTACATAAACATTTAGCTACAAAGAATCTTGCTTGGTCAGATCAGAAGCATACCTACTCAGTATTCTCTGTAACAATGTTCATAATTAAATGCTAAGGGAAAAATGTAACAGCAATGTGGATATACATGATAGTTCTTTTTAACATACAGCTAACTTCTAAACACATGCAGCTCTGTGATTTCCTGAGTTAGAAGTAGCTTCTATGTCTATAGCCATTTTTAGAACTCTTACACAAATTTGCCCAGACTCCCCTTATCTAAACTTTTGGCATGTGAAGCACTCTTTTAGCAAAGACTTCTATTGCTTGTCCACATGTACAGGACTGAGAATGTAGATGAACAGATTTCAGGTTTTCTTTTTTTGATCCCTTTAAAATTACAGGCTCATTCCTTTTATATAGATGAGGCCTTTTAATGGGTAGTTTACAACAGCACTTTTGTGTAGGTAGTTTTAGCTGTTCAAGTAAGGCTTGAAGCACCCATGATTTTAGCTGTAAATATATATGGGTTTAATTCCCAGAGCTCACGTCCAATTAAGGATGTTACATATAAATGTCACCTTCAATCATTGTTTCCTCCACTTACCTTTTAAGATAACCATAATGGCATTCATTATCTTCAGCACAGAGGCATTTCTCCTGGACTATCTGACTTTTCTATAAGGTCTTTCTATCCTTCAGGCTGTTAATTACTGTCTTGCTTCATATCTGACATTAATTTTCACAGGACTCCTCCCATACGCTTCAATCACGTAATTTCCTTCTCTCTTCCCCTCTAATTAGCACAGTACTGTTTTTCTCAGCCTTTCCATTTCCCACTCAAAGCTACTCTAAGTCCCCCCTTGCTATTATATGACCTTTTTAATGCCTTTCTGCTTTGATAGATTCTATAATACCTGCAACATGGCAGACATGTTCACCCTCAGCTGCTGTTTCATGAGTTTGTCTATCAGCCAATGCCCAAATCAATTCCTGTTGATCACTCTCGAGTCACACCTCTGTTACGATTCTTCCTAACACCTACCAGCAATTTTTTAGGGGATGCAGCCCACCAATGACACATTTCATTACACTGCCTGAATAGCAGTGCTGTGGAAAAAAAAAAGCATTCTTAGGACCTACATGGATAGACGTTCCAAAAGAAATTCAGCATAAGTAGTTAACAGGAAGTGTGGTAGCTCAGACATGAAGCAAAACAAATACCTGAGTTCTTGAGGGACTGTTAAGTAAACCACTGCCATATTCAAACTATTATACAAGCATTAATTTCCACTGTAAATTTGGGGAGGGAACAACTGGGAGTTTTCAGAACAGTGCATGTGCCATTTGTTCAGCCCAGATAAACAAATGCTTTCTAAGGCAATTCATGAATGCTTCTGTGCGTTATACAGACCATCAGTCCAAATCCTATTTGTGACAGGTTTCTTCTAACAGCACAATGATGTAATATAACAGGACTGCCCACACACTTTCCCCATTCAAACCATTTCTCAGCAAAGAACTATGTGTTTTGGACAAAAATAAGTATATTTATTAAAATGAAAATTACTTAGTCAAAAAATAAAGCACTAGTCTTGCTTTTGCTTCTAGAGTAAAAAAGTCATGCTTTTTGTTTTCTCCTATTTCCCTTAATTTCTCTACTCACTACAATAGGGCTTTTCTGCACCTGTCTTCAGCTTCAGTTTGATGCCTTCTCCTTTCAAGTCAGCTTGTCATTAGTTTCTTCCCCGCCCTTCTTTCATTACTAAACTCCATCTTCTTCAGGAAATTCCCGTAATTTCTTTTGCTAAAGAATCTTACATTTACATCCAAATGACTGAGATACTTCCACCTTTCACTCTCATATTTCTAGTTCACAGTTAGTGTAGCTGAAGTCATCTCACTTATGATTGCATCCTCTGAAATCTAGGAACCCTAACCACAGATTTGTTCAAAGAAATTATTCTTGAAGTAAATTGTCTTTATCACTGTTAAGAAGTCTCATATGATGATTAGAAATTTAATAACTTTTGGAGAAGAGGTAGGAATAAAAAGCAGTCCCAGATTTCAGAACACTAAGGAAAGTACAAGTTCTAATATGGGTGAGTATAGAGGTGCACAAAGTTACCCTTCCAGGCATTTTTTTTTTTAGCCCAGCTCATCCCAGAATGATTCATTAAACTGAACAGATATAGGCCTTGCTAGCCAGTGTGACAGACCACATCATCTAGAAAGGAAAGCCAGAAAACCCTGTGAGAGATTACTTCATATTCCTTTCCTCAGGGTTGGCTTTACCTCCAAATAAAAGCCAAAATCAATAGTATCCAATCTATATAAGGCATACCTAAATTTACCTGTGACATACCTAAATTTCCCTTTTTTTTTTTTTTTTTTTTAAAAAAAACCTTAATTTTAAAAT
>NDXB01004963.1:0-23670 GCA_002631895.1 Agapornis roseicollis
AAAACACCAGCTACTAAAGAGAAGAAAAACTGACTGCAACTGCTGAACCCAGGACACATGCAATGGTGGAGAATTCCTGGGAATATCTAAACTGGAATAAAACTTCTGAAAGGTAAAGGGAACTTAGAAAAGTCTAGTGCCTATCTGCTCCCAAACCTACATGAGAAAAAAGTTTAAGACTGTGAGACTTCTCTGTCCTACTTACACTAGAAAAATAACTGTTTTTAAGCCTGAAATACGCAAGAGCTACTTTGTTATGGAATATAGTATATTTAGTTATGGTGAGTCTGTATAGTTATAGTATACTTCTAGTATTAAAACACAAGCTGCAGAAACATCTTAGTTTACCTATTTCTGATCTTGCCACTGTTAGTGTAAGGTTTTTATTTTTTCCCTTTGCCAAAAAGTTAATGGCTTTTGTTTAGAAATTTATTATCAGTAAGGTGAGAATGAATGATTCAGACTCATAACATCTGATGTCTCAAATCACATGGCAGACAGTAGTACATTCCTTGCAGTCAGATGACAGAACTAACCAAAACAGGCCTTTAATCTATATTATTAAAATACAGCAGTTGACACTGAGTCAATATTAAACTAAAAAAGAATCAGAAAACACCATTCCCATTCAATTGTGACTGTGATCCACATTGTCCTTGATCTGCATCTCAGTGAAAATTAAAACTGATGGCTGTAGCTGTCTGGAAATTAGGAAGGGTTGCTTCCTTGGACTTAGTGATGTACTTACAAATTTCTGGAGAAATTAGTTCATCAAATAATCATGAGTCTATAATATCAAACTTTGAAGACAGCCAGAAGGACTCAGTTCCAACAAATAATACTTTTATGTGGGGTCTTGCTCTTATTTCTGATATAGGAAAATGTTTCTAACAAGACGGTGACAGAAGCAGGGTTGTTCAGCTTAACAGTAGCACACAATACTAGCTAACACATGTATCTGCAGGCCACCATGGCAAAGATGTTTCTTACACAGGCTTCTGCCCATAGAAATGATACTGCAGTCAACTCCACATGAGTTTTGGCAATGAACTAAATGAATAACGCATTATTGCTCCAAAACTTTATATAGTATTTATGTTATTTACTCAGTATGAAAATGACAGCTGACAATCTAAGAAACAGATTTTCAAAACACTGACAAAAGCCTTATCTAAGTCAGCTAAAAGTGATTATTGCTAAAACTGGAGGCTTAAGACATTTTAAACCAGTTAGGAACATACATACAGCATGTGAAAAGTCAAAAAGATCAATAGGATTTTCAAAGTTTACTCAAAATATCAGAGATTAAATTCCTAATGACTGAGTAAGCAGGTTAAGGAAAGTCAGAGCAAAATGTTAATTGCATCTTTAAAATTCTGATGGCTTTATTTTGTTCAATTAAAGGTTAATATTCTGAACTTTTCATTATTACTGAGTAGCATAAAAGAATAAAATCATAGTGTACGGCACCTCAAAACAAGGGATTTGCAAGGAAGCTGAGGGACAATATTACATCATGCTATAACTTAATGTAAGAAACTAAAGGGGAAAAAGAAGGAAAAAAAAAACCCCAGCAAAATAACACTCAATATCTTAGTTTGTGACCTCTCCTAAATATCAAAGCAGAACCATTTAAAGGAAGGACCAGCCTCATGAAGTTTAAGCATGCCAAGTGCAAGGTCCTACACCTGGGTTGGAGCAATACCAGGCACAGCTACAGGTTGGGCAAAGAGGAGATTCAGAGAAGCCCTACGGAGAAGGACTTGGGAGTGGTGGTCGATGAGAAAATGAACATGAGTCGACTTCAGTGTGCGCTTGCAGCCCAGAAAGCCAACCGTATCCTGGGCTGCATCAAAAGGCACATGACCAGCAGGTCAAAGGAGGTGATCCTGCCCCTCTACTCTGCTCTCGAGACCTCACCTGGAGTATTGTGTGCAGTTCTGGTATCCTCAACATAAAAAGGACATGGAGCTGCTGGAACAAGTCCAGAGGAGGCCACGAGGATAATCAGGGGACTGGAGCATCTCACATATGAAGACAGGCTGACAGAGTTGGGGCTGTTCAGCCTGGGGAAGAGAAGACTGCATGAAGACCTCATAGCAGTCTTCCAGTATCTGAAGGGGGCCTATAGGGATGCTCGGAGGGACTCTTCATTAGGGACTGTAGTGACAGGACAAGGGATAACAGGTTCAAACTTAAACAGGGCAGGTTTAGATTGGATATAAGGAAGAAATTCTTTACTGTTAGGGTGGTGAGGAGCTGGAATGGGTTGCCCAGGGAGGTTGTGAATGCTCCATTCCTGGCAGTGTTCAAGGCCAGGTTGGATGAAGCCTTGGGTGACACGGTTTAGTGTGAGGTGTCCCTGCTTATGGCATGGGGGTTGGAACTAGATGATCTTAAGGTCCTTTCCAACCCTAACTATTCTGTGATTCTGTGATTCTATGAAGGACTTTATCACAGCACTTCTAAAGGACAGGTTTGCGTCACCTCAGAGGATGTAGTGAATTCCCTAAAGAAGAACACTACAAATATTTGCTTATAATTAATAAGAGTTATTGTAAATATAGTTTTAGAAACTTCTAACAGATCCATTTCTAGATGATGTTAACATACAGTCATCTCTCTGCCGTTGCATGCCGGCTACCGTTAGAGCAAGGCTTCCCAGCACTGCCATGACCTGTCCCTTCAGCACCATAACCAGCCGCATCGCTACCTCTTCCAATGCTCCACCTCCTCAGATTAACCCCAACAGTTAATTACCTTACAAAAGAAGACTGCTGCTATTGTTTTCAGATTCTAGATAAAGATTGGTAAAAAACATATGTTAAACTATTCAAACTGAAATCTGAGGTACACATATGTACAAGGAGTCATTTACAATGAACTGGAAGCACTGATAATTTTATAAATAGCTATTTCTGCAGGGGACAACAAAGAAATTCCTTTACAATTATGTATTCATTAAATCTATATGTGTTTGAAAATCCTATCACAGTTGCAAAGCAAGAAATCATTTCAACCCACCAACTAAGCATGCATAATAGAATTCCTTTAATTATACCAACTAATTATATCAAATCCCACATTATAAAACTAATTGTTTGTATAGGTGGTAAGTGTAGATTTTCCTTCCAAAAAATTTGAGGGTCTACATGACAGAAAATTCCTTCTCTGAAGCACTAACAAACAAGTTCATTTCAGCAACATCTTTGATGTGCTGCAGGACTGTGACTCGCTGTTCTTAAACTACTACCCTTTTTTTTCTTCTCTTTTTTTTTTCTTTGTAAATGTTAATTATGCACATATTTGACCAGAAGAGATTAAGAAGCCCAGGTTTAAAACCAGCACTAACTCCACATTAAAACTCTTATCTTGACCATAGAATTAGTTCCAAAGTTACTGCCTTCTTCTATTGAATGTTTACACCTATAATCAGTCCCTCAAAACTTAGATGCAATTGAAGTATAATAGTTAGGAAGAAGTTATGTTTACTCCCTGTTGATATAATGAAGAGACTGTTCATGTTGGAAAGTTCAGAACTCCACCTTGTGGTGATAATTTTAACTATATGTTGAAGAAAAGAATTGGGGAGAAGAAAAGGCACACTGAGATGCAGAGAAAGCAGGAGAAATTCAAATCTGAACTATGGTGAATACATTCTCTGAAGGTTCATTTGGGAAAACTTGCAAATACACTCTAGCACATAGGAAGCAAAGCAAAACTACAGAATGTTTTCTTTATTTGGGGAACAAATTTGCAGAACAATGTAACCTGTAACATTTACTGTGAAGACAGGTAGGCCTCCATCACTGCTCCACTTTTCTGTCCATCAAAATGACTGAAAGTTAGCATATATCTATATTCACAGTGAACACTCTACGGCTTCCTTTCTCTTTCTTCTAGCAACAAATGATAATCATTCTGCTGGACTTGAATTATAAGGAAATCCAGACTGATCACAGAATCATAGAATCACAGATCTCCAGCATAAGATGCAATAAATAGCAGATAATCAGCAACACAAATGCAATCCCTCAGTGTTCCTATATGGAAAGCAAATACACTGCGAATAAAATAGCCATCTTCTTTTATTACTAAAACATGAAAGGAACAGAGGATCTAAGCTTCTGGAAATTTTCACCAACCTAAACCAAAATGCTTACAGAATCAGGCTAAGGCACAGAAGCTGAAAAATGCATATACGTATATATATATGGGAGTCTCAGCCACTGCATTTTTCTTCTAATGGCTATGAATACCAGAAAGTTGATGTTTCCCTTATAACATAGGTTTAATTTTTTAGTGTATCACAGAATAGAAGGTGTAAGACTGACAAGTTTGCTGAGCAAGTTAGCATGCCAAATTTCTACAGTTCTATAGAAGCTATGATTTACCTGTTTGTGCATTTTTGGGCAAGCACAATGGGTTTTGGAGATCCCTGTTTCCTTCTACTAAACTGATGGTATCCTTGTAGGGAACAAATTAGTACAGATATTAAAAAAAAAAAAACAACCAACCAACCAAACAAAATATTACAACTATATTACAAATATTTTGGTTAGTTGTTTACTGTCCTGGTTTCAGTTGGGATAGAGTTAATGTTTTTCTTTAGTAGCTGGTACAATGTTTTGTTTTGACTTCAGTATCAGAGCAATGCTGATAACGTACCAATGTCTTAATTGTTGTTAAGTAATATATACTTTGATTAAGGACTTTTCAGTCTTTCATGCTTTGCAAGTGAGGGGGGGCACAGGAAGCCAAGAAGGAGCAGACAGGACACCTGACCCAAACTAGCCAAAGGGATATTTCATACTATTGAACATCATGCTCAGTATATAAACTGGGGGAAATTATCCAGAAGGGACCAACCGCTGCTCAGGTCAGGCTGGGAATTGGTCAGTGGGTGGTGAGTAACTGTATTGTGCATCACTTGTCTTTTTCGGATTTTATTCCCATCTCTCATTTCCCCTATTACAATTATTAGTAGTATATTTTATTTTTATTTCAATTATTAAACTGCTTTTACCTCAAACCGAGAGTTTTACCTTTTTCCAGTTCTCCTCCCTGTCCCACTGCAGGGCAGTAGGGGGGTGAGTGAGTGGCTACATGGTACTTAGTTGCCACTTGGAGTTAAACAAGAACATCTACTAATACTGGTTGGTTTTGGCTTGTTTGTTTGCTTGCTTGCTTGCTTGCTTGCTTGCTTGCTTGCTTGCTTGCTTGCTTGCTTGCTTGCTTGCTTGCTTGCTTGCTTGCTTGCTTGCTTGCTTGCTTGCTTGCTTGCTTACAGTATTAATTTAATTAGTTAATTTACATGGAAAAATCATTACCATGCCATAGAAAGTCTTTTCCTGAAGAAAAGGCCATTATTTGACCCTCTTCAGTCTCAGAAATGCTTGAGGTAAAAAACAATTAATCTAGCCTGCCTGGTCATTCCTGATCAGACATGCCTTCATTACTGGAAGTACCAGTGTGTTGCAAGAGATACGAATAGCTTTACATATCAGCACATACAAACAGAAGGAGAATTCATCATTTACTATTCCTTTGTCTAAGCCCTCATATACTCCTCATCAGGAGTCTTCTGCAGAAAGATAATACAGACAGCAAAGTAAACACACTCTGCTAATCTCCTTACAGAGACATTAGAAATAGAGTCTTAAAAAAAAGTTTTTCTGGTTTTACATCAAATCATTGTCCCCTAACAGCTCACACTAAAAGTAATGTCTGCATGCAAGTGCTGTGCACCCTTGAAGTAGGTATTATTTTAGACTATTGTGTAAAGCTTAAACAATAAGGACCAAATCTTTTCATCAAATAAATTAGATCATACCTGCCCCTGAAATATACTGTCATGGAAAATCATGGAAAACAGACTCTTTAAAATTAATCCATTTCTATAAAAAAATGTACACAAACCAAACATACAAAACACATATACACTGGTACATTATCTACCCTGACACAAAACTGGTAGCAAAAGCAATAAATAGGTTGCTTACCAGGGTTGCATACAATTATAAACAGTCAGGTTATGACAGAAGAAAAGTTATACACACCAAAGGAGAGTCAAATCTATAAAGCAGCCATAAAGAATAGTAAACTTTTATTAGTTTCTAGCAAGGCTGCCTCTTAATGAAATGTTGCTACCATTATTCTGTGCAGCACAAAGCAACAAGAATGAAGGCCTGCCAAACAAATGCATGCAACTGCAGCAGAACTCTGCAAGACAATAACATTTTAATGGAAGGAATTAAATACTTCTCTTATCTTCCTTTGGTTCCTATAATGACCAGTGCAGCCTACCTTGAAGCAGCAGATTTAAAATTGAGATCAGTGTATGAATTACTGAAACATAACAGACATTAGGCAAAATGGGCAGGCACAACAGCACATCATGCCAACGCTTCTCCGAACCCCAAACACATAAATTTGCACTTTTAAGTACTCAGTTACCAGGGTTATGAAAGATTCCCTTCTCCTTTCAGTCGCATGTTTTCCCCAGAAAAAAGCCTCCGTCCTCTCTCTGCTACCCTCAGCCTCCTACTGCTAACCTACCCCCAGAGCTCTCCTAACAGCAAAGTAAACAGAAGTTTCCTTTGGAACTTCCACATTTCTGCATCTAATTTCTGAATTTCCAGTTTTAAAATGTATCTTTTCTACAATTTATGCAGCATTCTCCCTGGTGGTAGAGAACAGCAAGAAAAGCCCTGTACGGGGTTATTACCTTCTTGGCTGAGATGGTGCTACATAGATTGTAAATGTATTATTTTTGTTTCAGTATCTCAAATGCCCACTCTTAAGGATGGTTTATGTGCACACTGTGTCTGTGATAGTACTTACTTTTTATTACGATTTTTATGATACAATGAGTTGTAGAGAGCGAATCCACTGGCAGCAATTTAGGGCCAATTTCTAAGTGAGAAACTCTTTTCCCAACAAACATAACCTACATGCCTTTATCACCACAACACATTGGACTGGTATTCCTAAAGCAGCTTCATCCAAAACCTGGAAACTCAGATGCTTTCCTCTTTAAAAGATGGTATCTCATCAGACCAACTTCTCACTTGAGCATGATCTCATTTCCAAGAAGCAAGTATTCCTGATATTGGATGACAACATTAAAATGATGATGTAGAATGGCATTATTTAGATTTCAAAGCATAATCACATAAACCAACACACAGGTTAACTATGCCTCCATTTTTGAAGTATTTCATAATTTCAGATATATATACACACAAAGTCGCTATACATGAATATACAGGCCACATTACAGAAATTTCAAGTACGTATACAACCAAGCCAAATTAAGTACCAACTGTATCCAAATATGATAATCAGATAATTTACTGGCCAAATTAGTAGCTGAATTTTGAAATAAATCAAGAAAATAATAATTTCCTTTAAAGATCATATTTTGATTGCAAATAACATAATTTCTGACCAAAAGCATTACCATTTGACTCAAAATATTTTAGTATTATCTCTGGTTTCAGATACATGTTACATATACACGAACTTTTACATATTTTTTTAAGAAAAGTAAGTATGCCTTAAGTGAATTTCAATTTCCAAGAAAAATTAATTGCTCTTTTTCTCTGCAGTTTGGTTAAACTGATAGAATTTATGTGAGAAAAATGTGCCAATACTAAGTATCACATGCCTTTTTTTTGGTTAAAAATTACTGAACATAGTACCACAAAGCCACATGCAATGCACAGAAAACCTTATTACTTCTGGAAAGAAGGAGGAGGTACCAGAAAATCATTTGAAAATGTCATGGACAATGACGGCTGCATTTATAGTAATTACAAAGGAAATGAAAATAAAAAACAATGACTACAGACCTTCTCTAACATTTAAAATGTTCAAGATGAGAAGACTGATCTAATTCTGAAAAGTTGTTTTCTGGCTTCAGACAAATTCTTACCATCCTCTCAATTCTTCTCACTACCTTATTATTCCTAACTTGACATTATCCAAGATTTGCTCACAGGATTTTCTTAAGTTCCCCATGCTGCAGTAAAAATAATTAGGCATAAAACCCCCTCTATACTCTAAAGGGTAGTTGTCATCAGTCAGTTGTGCAGGCACAGTGTAAGCACGACAACTGTTTCCAATTTGGAGCATGGCTCAAAGCAGATGCAAACATTCCATTCGTGGTTGTTGGCAGAGGCAGGGTAATAGACAGTATCTAACATCTACTGCTGTTAGCAGTGTGCCAAAACAAGAATTCTGCACAAGAAAATGTTACAAATCTCTTCGGAAATACAGAATCCAAGGGAAATCATGCTAACATAAAACAGCACTTATTCATAAAATAGTCATACCTGTAGAACAATCTTCTGATTGCTGGGCTTGTATTTATAAAAGGGTCATAAACAATGTTTTATCCACATTCCAATAATTTAAACAAAATTCAATTTTCGACAGTGCTTTAATAGCAGTGACACTGTGTTGATGTCCAATAGCCACTATCTGAACTACCCACTACAACAGAACACCATTAAATTATAACACAGAAAGAAATGTAGAATTTTGTACACAAGTGAACTAACTAACAATCAAGACAACTTGGGAAATAATGAAACATAACTTCCTTTTATATTTATACAACTTTATATTATATGCCTTTTACATATTCCTATTATTTAGAAGAGCACTTTAATTTTTTTTTTAAAAAAAGACAATATTAATTCATACTTTCTGATGAGAAGCTACATGAAACTCAAATTTCTCCCCATAGGTACGCAGCTCTTAACTGTTCAGCTGAATTACAGGAAGACAGTTGAGATTTCACATCTTAAAATGTGAAGTGGCAGGCTAATTGAAACAGTGCTGAAGATAGAAAGCTTACTAAGCCCTAAACTACAGAGCTCAGTATATAAGGTCTTCTCAGTACAAATAGGGTGATGTGAGAATAGAAGTGTACCCAGCTCCTAGGTCAGTTTCAGAATATCTCTAGCACAGGTTACGACACTACAAATAGAGCCCTCTGTTAATTGAGACCTTTCTGATATGCTTTTCTTGCTATTAGCCTATAGGCTCAAACACTGGCTACTGGTTTATTTGCAAGACAGAGTATTCATTAACCCCTAGCAATAATGAGATATACAGTACCATCAATCATGCAAAAAGCAACTAGGCAAATATGAGTAGTTTTAAAAGGCAATTTTTTCTTACACAGTCGATTCTCCCACCCCATCAATTTATAGAGAACCTGGAAAGCAAGAAAAAAATAAAAAAACCCATCATGATGAATTTTATAGGGGATTATAAAAAGCAAAGTCTACTCACTTTGTGGTTATTAGCCCAGATAACTTTGCCTAATAATTTGGGGCAGGTGATTTAACTTGTAAAAATTAAAAACCACATTAACACAACCACCAAGAAAGGAATCATTGTTAAGTCACGAAAGACAATATTTCTAAGTGATAAGGATTTTCAGCCTAGAAGAGGAAAACTTTGGAGATGTGATGGTGATTGGCAAAATCACGGTGACTCAGGAGAGGTAGATATGGACAGCTATTCCTTATCTCTTCTAGTATGACAGCTTGGGAATCAAATGAAGCTAGCAGCATGCTCTAGGGAAACAGAAGTACATGGTTCTCAACACAAGTAGACCTGTGGAACACTTCGTGATGTTGTGGATGGATTCAAGAGAAGACAGAACAAGTATGCAGATGAAAATTTCATTGAGAGTTATTAATGTGAAAAATCACATCAAACTCAGAAAAACTATCTTGGAAAACCTGGAAGAGTTGCACTGGGAAAAACTGTATATGCTTGTCCTGCTTTCACTCCTCCCGAGCACCAACCTGCGAGTGCTGCTGGAGACAGGATAGAAGACAAGACAGACCACTGCACTGAACCCATATGGTCATTCTTAGCTTCTTACATTTTTGCTTAAAAACCTCTATTTTCTTTGCAATAAATAAGGGAATGAAATGAAAAACCCACAACATTTTCCTTAACGTTTCACACTTGCATGTTACCCTTTCAATGATATACAACGCACTACATTTAAAGTGCTCCTGCCTATTAGTATTCATATAGGATAGCCATAACATATTGTCAGTACATTTTATAAGAAATACATGTCCATGCCATAATGGTCCACACTGCAAATCACTGACATACTCCCATATATTTCTTCTCACTCTGTGTTTTCTATAGGTCTTTAATGTCCCTAAAAGGGAAGCGTGATTGCCAGCAAGGTACAGCAGCATGGAAGCCAATAGTGATTTCACAGCAAAGTATTACACTCAGATCCTTTTGTGGCCTTTTGCAGTAAGCATCACATTAAAAAAAATTCTTGGCATTTAAAATCTGAGCCAGTTTTTTACTGCCACTTATACTCATCTTTAATAAATTAAAAAAATAGAGGCCTTAAAGTGGTTGTAGTCTAAGATCAGATGTTAGCTTATAGTATGCATCATAAATTCTGTTTATCTGACTCTTGTCATTGTAAATGCAATGGAAGTTCCAGGGTGGTGTACAAAGGGTTGAAGTCAGTTCTCCAATACACAGATAAATAATTTTCTGCAATTTGAGGCATGCAAGTTTTTATTATTGGAAATAACTAACATTGCTGGTATCTCTTCCCTGATTTAACTCTTTGCTGGTTCTGATTTGAATGCAGAATTCCCTTCTGTGGGAGACAGCTTTCAAAATATGCTATTTTTTGCATTTAAAGAGTTAGATTTTTTACAAGTTTTTATCTATTGCTCAATTTCAGTCACAATGTTACCAAGACAGACACTTATTTCTTCACTACTACGTATGTGGTGAATAATTTATTACATTTGCATCCTAGATTCCAAGAAATTTTACATTTTAATCATGCTGAGAAATACAGAATGGGTTTATGGTTAGTCAAAGGTCTGTTAAGTAGTTTTTAGTTCATTCTTGTGCCCTCAAATTCAACAATCATTTCCATGACTGACTGTTTATAGGACTTCAAAGAGGATTTATGAAAATTATACTTTGCTTTCAAGGTATTAACCATAACTATAGACAGTTCATGAAGAGAAAATACTTTTCTGATTTCAACAAAAGTGTTGTTTTAATGTAACAGTTCCAGTATTTAATGTTATGCTGTTAATGTTTCTTTCAAACATAATGTAAATGCTTTAAAAATGCTGTAAAAATAATGCAAACAGCAATTATGAGAATTAGAACAAAGTTATGGTTTATGTCATACACTTACAGTAAATATGCATTGTACGAGAAATGCACAAAGAATTTTCTTCCACAAAATGTCAGCTTTGCTTATTAAAAAGAAAAGGTCATTCAATATTTAAAGTGTTTCTGTGCTCAGATTCTATACTTTGGATGGTCTGAATAAATGCAAAAAGATGTTTTCTAAAAGTTAACAAGAATATAAATAAAGGCAAATAAATAAACTGACCCATATTTTGCATTTGGGCCAGAGACACAACCCCAAGATAGAGCTGAAAGGCAGCGCTCTGAAAATACATTTTTACATATGCTCAGCATTGCTAATCGTAAATGCTAAGAGCTTCAACAATTACTATGATTGAAAGTTTGTTGAAGACACTTGGGAATCTTTCTTCTCTGGTAAAATTAATTAAATCACAAACATTACACTTCCATAGTACAATAGAGGGAAATTTTATTATGAGGAAGCTCCCGCAACAAGTTTATTTGGGAGTATACAATGTGTCAGATGGTACCTATTCAAATAATTACATTCTTTAAACAAGTTGTATATATATTTTTCCTCTATGGGTCATAATGAATAAGCAATAAATCATTTAAATATGCTTATTTTATGGTTTTATTTGCTTCATTTACACAGAGTAACTCAGAAGAATAATCCAGAAGAATTCTCCCTATAACAAGATTTAAACATCTAAAATTTCATTAAATCAATTTATTTTTTTAGTAATGTATACCGTAATCTAACCTCAATAGGATACTTGCTTATATCCATATCTTTAAGTTGATAGATTCTTTTACATCCATTGTTATCCTGGCTTCAGCCTATGCTACCTCTCTGTCTCTGCAGAAGATTAAAATATTAGACTTAGTAGAATTTGTATTTGTGGTCATATAATCCATCTTTGTGTTCACCGCATTCATACTAGAATAGCAAGATGGGTTTCCATCCCTACTCACCCCAGAAATACTGAATCCCTGTTTTACAAAACATCCATAGTAGTCATGTTGTTTGAAATACTTCCAATCTATCTTCTTGAAACTAGGCTACTGTGTAAGCAGGACAGCACCCAAGACTGATTCTAAGATAGTAGTAGATAAAAGCAGAAATGGGTTCATTTGTTTAATATCTAATTTTAAATAGATATGCATGCTGAATTTGGGACTGAACCTCTAGCTCCTGCAAACTCATTGCTCATAAGACTAAAACGAGATCTTTTCTACTTTCTCCCCTGGTACTCTGACTATTGCATCCTCTGTTGGCTTATAGTTTTGAAGAGAATCAGTTTAAGTTCTCTTCTCTGTGACACCTCCAGGCTGGTTATTAGACCACTTGTCCAAATGCAGAAGATGAAATTTAATCTCCTTTCACCTACCAGGTTATTTTAATCAAACGACTAGTGTCATAAGTACCAAAGAAAGTAGGAAGATAGGATCTACAGTGTATGAGAAGGTATTTCTGATATTTATTGATGAAGAGTGAGCTAAATTGCCTTCTGGATACACAGTCAAAAGGGAACTGTCTAACTGAGAAAAATACAGACCGCCTACAAATCTTGAAAGTATAGTTAATGTATATGTTTTATATCATGCCATAGTTGATATATGTTAATGTATATGCTAATACACATATACATGTTAATGCATATGTTTTGTATCAAACCCATAGTTGATTTTAAATAAACTTACAAGTCAAGAATTGCAAATACACTGGTGTTATGTGAGGATAACAGGTTGTCTTTCTAAGTGTTAATTTCCAAACACTTAATAACTTACAAACACCACAATAAAGCAATTAAATTGTCAAAATTATTTACTTCTCCCAGCTATCCACTAGGTAAAGTCAATATCTATTTTCCATATGACCAGCTCAGAGAAAAAAAACAAAACACAACCAATGTATTTGCAATTATTTGCAAATTTCTCTGGGTTCCGAGTACACTTTCTGCACTCTGGGGCTCAACCACCTGTGCTGAAGTTGAGTGCTGGTACAGCACAGCTGCATAGCTTTGGTTCAGACTGCTGTGAGCAGGATGGGCCTCCCTGTTCCGATGCTGAGAACCTATATTTGAGCTCAGACTCTCACACTTGGCTGCTGGATGAGCTACAATAGTAACATGCCTGTGCCTGATCATGTACCCTGATCCAGGCACTTGACTTCCTGGCTTGTATTTGAAAGTCTTGGCCTGCCTTCTCACCACAGACTTGCATGGGGATAACTGCAGCAGGGCTGATTCTGGTTATCACCACTGGACCTGATCCTGACTTACTGACTTGACTTCCCAGCCTTTCTAGGGACATTCCTTATCACTTCGTTTCACCTGGTGCTCTGGACTCTCCTCTGACTCTGGTTAATGCACCCAGACCTGCTCTGCTCACCTCGTTTGGGAATTTTAAGACTGGGCCCTTCTTTGGTGAGGGCACAGGTGCCCACCTTTCTGTCATGCTCAGCTCCCAACTTAACTTTCCTCATGCTGCAGCTCAGTCATGCTGCTCGCTGATATTACTGATAATCACTGGGGTTTTTTAAGCTAAATCAGGGAATGGTCCCATATTCAGTCACTTTCATTCTCTACAAAATTAATTTCTTTTCCCACACATTAGAAGACACCTCAAAAACTAACAAGGTGTTTTGGTTTCTAAGTAATACACTCACTTCCTAAGAATATTAGAAATAACGAATTGATTAAGTATACAAGTTACATTAAATTAGACACAAATAATACAGCAAAGGGATAGTTTAAAAATAATACTCAAGTCAGATGTGAAATTCTAGAATTCAAGATATATGGGGAGGAAAAAATACTATTTCACATTCCCATTTTCAACAGGAAATGTAGCTCAATAAAAGCACTATTAATTCAGTCACTAATGGCACTGGAAGTATATTTATATTCAGCTATAACAGACTAACTGCCAATCCAGTAGCCACATTTAAGCACACCAAATAAAAATACACTGGAAGTAAAGTATGGATAGTATCCTACAATGCAATTCAGTATGAAAGTTTGGGGTTTTTTTTAAGAAAAAATGAAAACAGAAACTCCTAAGACAGGTAGGATAATATAATTAAATGCATGGTTACTACATAAGGTGTAAAGCTCACAACCTCTCTTAAATGTGAAATATTTTCATTATTTCTAATATAAGCATAGAATAAGAGAAATTCATGGTTATCTAAACACTCTCTTTTGAATTTATGAATGTTTAACATATATAACCCTAGCTAACAACTACTAAAATAACAGATTGAAGGAATCAGCTTTATACATTCAGTATGATGCTTCTAATAGCAATATAGAGTGTTTCAGCTGCTACTGATTTGATGTGGGGTTATTAAGAGAGAATCAAATGTTGTAAACCTATAGGTAGAGCAATCTTTATCTTTCAAATACTAGTATTCTAATATATTGGTCTAGAATGCTAGCAGTACACAGTACTGCAGCTGGTTGGTGGTATTATCCCTCTGCCTTCATACATTTTCACCTTAAGCTAGATCTGTGTTGGAAGCAGCTGAAGATGAACTGGGTCACACTGAGTAAGCACACTGTATAGAACTTCAAAGCAACACTGCACATACTTGCAAAGGAAGAACTGCTGCTGTAGCTACACATATATGAAACAACCTCAGTTCGAAAAACAGCAACAAACAAAAAAGCATGCTGGTATTTAAGGTACACATAAAATATATATTTTATATTTTATAATTTTATGGTTTATAATTTTATATTTTTTTGATTTTTCATCAATTTCATAGTTTGAAGTTTTTCTTCTACTAAAACTAAATTTTTACGGTTATTTATCCTCACTCATAGGAAGTTTTCATCCATTATGAAGATAGTATTTTAACTTTAGATTACAGATCTTGATACAAGAAAGAAAAGGGTTGTGGGGGTTTTTGCCTCATATAGTATTATTAATTTGATTTCACTCTACATAACAGGAGCTACTTGAAGTTCGATAGTCTGATACTGGAAACTTTATTAATAAAAAATTAAGCGTTTTCTTAATTTGGTTGCTTACACATGCTTTTGTGGCCTTGTCTAAACAGTTTGGTTAGAAAGCAGCTCATAAGCACAACCCACACTGCAAGCTGTTTGAGTGGGACTTGTCCATAATCCACAGCTACGAAAACATGTTTGCAGAGAACTCTGCCTGTGTTAATGAACCCTTCCTCTTACCTAACCATGTAGATACCCCGAACAGTATAAACTACAGGAACTGTGACACTATTGCCTACTTCAAGATCAGGAAGCTCTCCTTAAGATTGAAATGTCTACTAACAGCAATAATTGGCCACATTCATAGAATCATAGAATAGTTAAGGTTGGAAAGGACCTAAAGATCATCTAGTTCCAACCCCCCTGCCATAAGCAGGGACACCTCACACTAATGGCAAAATATTTATATGTTGTGGTGGGTTAACCCTGGTTGGATGCCAAGTGTCCATCAAAGCCACTGTATTATTCTCCCTCCTCAACTGGGCAAGGGAGAGAAAATAAAACAAAAGGCTTGTGGGTCAAGATAATGACAAGAAAAGATCAATAACCAATTGCCATCACAGGCAAAATGGACTTAACTTATCATAGAATCACAGAATAGTTAGGGTTTAAAAGGACCTTAAGATCACCTAGTTCCAACCCACCTACCATAAGCAGGCACACCTCACACTAAACCAGGCAACCAAGGCTTTGTCCAACCTGGCCTTGAACACTGCTAGGGATGGAGCACTCACAACTTCTTTGGGCAACCCATTCCAGTGCCTCACCACCCTTACAGAAAAGAACTTCTTCCTCATACCTAATCTAAACCTCTCCTGTTTAAGTTTTAACCCGTTACCCCTTCTCCTGCCACTACAGTCTCTAATGAAGAGTCCCTCCCCAGCATCCCTATAGGCAACCTTCACATGCTAGAAGGCTGCTAGGAGGCAACACACAGCCTTCTCTTCTTCAGGCTAAACAGCCTCAACTTTCTCCTCTTGCTTTCATACAGCAGGTGCTCCAGTCCCTGATCTTCCTCGTGGCCCTCCTCTGGACTTGCTCCAACACTTCCATGTCCTTTTTCTGGTGAGGACACCAGAACTGCACACAATACTCCAGGTGAGGGCTCACAAGAGCAGAGTAGAAGGGCAAGATCACCTCCCTCAACCTGCTGGTCACGCTCCTTTGGATGCAGCCCAGGATACAGTTGGCTTTCTGGGCTGCCAGCGCACGCTGCAGTTGGCTCATGTTCATTTTCTCATCAACCAACACCCCCAAGTCCTTCTCGGCAGGGCTGCTCTCAATCTCCTCTTTGCCCAACCTGTAGCTGTGCCTAGGATTGCTCCCACCCAGCTGTAGGACCTTGCACTTGGCATACTTAAACTTCATGAGGTTGGCATCAGCCCACCTCACAAGCATGTCAGGGTCCCTCTGGATGGCATTCCTGCCCTCCAGCGTACCCACCGAACCACACAGCTTGGTGTCATCGGCAAACTTGCTGAGGGTGCACTCGATCCCACTGTCCATGTCAGCGACAAAGATCTTAAACCAGACCGGTCCCAACACTGATCCCTGAGGGACTCCACTCAACACCAGCCTCCAGCCAGACACTGAGCCATTGACCACAACTCTTTGCATGCGGCCATCCAGCCAGTTCTTTATCCACCAAGTGATCCACCTATCAAATTGATGTCTCTCCAATTTAGAGACAAGGATGTCGTGTGGAACAGTGTCGAATGCTTTGCACAAGTCCAGGCAGATGACGTCAGCTTCTGTACCCCTGTCCATCAGTTCTGTAGCCCCATCATACAAGGCCACCAAGTTGGTCAGACAGGATTTCCCCTTAATTTAGCCATGCTGGCTGTCACCAAGCACCTCACTGGTTTTCATGTGCTTTAGCATGCTTTCCAGTAGAACCTGCCCCAAGATTTTGCCAGGCACAGAGGTGAGATTGACTGGTCTGTAATTCCCTGGGTCATCCCTTTTCCCCTTCTTGAAAATGGGGGTTATATTTCCCTTTTCCCAGTCATCAGAACTTCACCTGACAGCCATGTTTTCTCAAATATGATGGCCAGTGGCTTAGCAACTTCATTTGCCAGCTCCTTCAGGACCCATGGATGGATTTCATCAGGTCCCGTGGATTTGTGCACATTCAGGTTCTTAAGATGGTCTCAAACCAGATTCTCTCCTACAGTGGGCCCAAGGTCTTCATTCTAACAGTCCCTGCGTCTGCCTTCCAAGACTTGGGTGATGTGGTCACAGCTTTTGCCATAGAAGACCGAGACAAAGAAGTCATTCAGAACCTCAGCCTTCTCCAAATCCTGTGCAGCCAGTTCTCCCAATAGCTTCCGGAGTGGGCTTGGTAAAATTAATTTAATTTATTGAGAATCAAATCAGAGTAAGATAATGGGAAATAAAAACCAAATCTTAATATGATTTCCCCCACCCCTCCCTTTTTCCTGTGCTCATCTTTACTCCCATTTTTTCTGAATAGTGCAAGTGGCAAGGAATGGGAGATGTGGTCAGTTCATCACACATTGTCTCTGATGTTCCCTTCTCCTTAGCAGAGGACTTCTCACACTTTTCCCCTGCTCCAGCATGGGGTCCCTCCCAATGCACAAAGTCCTCCATGAACTTCTCCAGCATAAGTCCTTCCCATGGCCTGCAGTTCTTCATGAACTGCTCCAGCATGAGTCCCTCATGAGGTCACAAGTCCTGCAGCAAACATGCTCCAGCATGGGCTCCTCCTTCCATGGTGTCACAGCTCCTGCCAGGAGCCTGCTCCAGCAGGCTTCCCATGGGGTTACAGCCTCCTTTGGGCTCTGGCGTGGGATCCTCCCTGGGCTGCAGGTGGAGATCTGCTCCAACATGGGCCTCTATGGGCTGCAAGGGCATAGCTGCCTCACCATGGGCTGCATCGCAGGGGCCTGAAGGGAATCTCTGCTCCAGTGCCTGGAGCACCTCCTCCCCTCCTGCACTGACCTGGGTGTCTGCAGGGGTGTTTCTCTCACACAGTCTCACTCTTCTCTCCTGGTTGCTCCTGGGGTTGCACTATTTTTTCCCCTTCTTAAATATATTCTCCCAGAGGTGCTACTACCATTGCTGATGGGCTCAGCCTTGACAAATGTAATTGCTGTATTTTCCCTCTCAACACTACATTTTGTTCTTGAAATCTATATAGTAGTAGGGATGGAAGTTACAAGGTAGAAATAGATTCAAATTAAATTTCAATGAAGTGTTTTTCCCTAGGATACTCAAGATTGTTACTCAACTTAATAGAAGCATACCCACGCAACCTATCAATTTTTAATTGAAACAAGTAGTTCACAGTTTCAGCTGAGAATCATCAAAATAGTTTTTGCATGGAAAAAAAACATTCCTTAGGCACAACCAGAGCATGCTTTTGGAAGTCGTTTTAGAAGACCATACAAAGACATTCAAAATACTCATTAAGAACATATGTATAAACAACACCTGCATTGATTATTCTTGAATCTACAGATAAAAGGAACAGCTTAAAAACATACAACTGCATGTGTGTAAGGACAGCTGGTCAAATTCTAGAGCAATCATAATTTTGTGGTTTAATCTGTTAAGACAACAGTTTTTATTAATACTCATTTGGTACTTGTGAGAAGTTGCTGACATAAATTGATGATTAAGCTGCTATGACCTTCACTGAACCTTAGTAATTCTCATTTGCATTCTCATTAAAGCTGAGTTTCAGTCTCATTTTTTCAAATCCATAATGCCATCCTACTCAAGTCTTTATAAAGTCCTCTTCAAGAGTAATTAACTGGTCTGATAAAAAATTTTTAATTTATATATATATTAGTAATAAGAAAATGTTTCAAATGGATACAGATAGCAGGTTAAAATATATGCAAATACGTATCCTCATCTTGAAGCTTAGCGATAAATGTTTTTTTCCAAAATCAAGAGAAATTAAGAGCAAAATACCTGAATACTATTGAAAATGGCTATAGTTGTTATATGGGTAACATAAACCAGTTTGGTACTCTTCCCTAAATTCAGTGCTTCCATCTTGAATACAGCTATTAATAGAATTATTTTTAAAGGGTCTTCAAAATCAGTAAGTAATAACTCTTTACAAAGGATGCGATGTCATATATACATCTGAATAATTTTGGAATCTAAACAGGATAAGGGCTCCATGTATCTGCAATGTACCAAATTACTCCTCAGAAAAGAAGTGTTTTCAAAAAGGATTATCTGGCCGTTGGAATCTTAGCCTCTTCCATATACTAAAACATTCTACCTGTTATTTCTAGTGGCATACTGATAAATGAACTATATGACAAAACACATTCAGGGTGTCTCTGATGTAGTAAAGAATTCCAGTATTCCTAATTTTGATTTTGTTACTTTCAAAGACAAAAATTTGCAGAGTAATCAACTTACTGACAATCAGCATTTAAAGAGAGACAAATGTAATAGCTGTTTGCCAGGCCTCATATGACATTCATCTTTAAAAATTAAATTAATTTTTAAGAATATAGAAAAATTTCTAGTACCTCTATTAGTTTGAGGGCCCTAGAGAAGTCAAAATCTTATTTTCCAAAACCAAAATCTCTTTTAAAGGATTATAAAAGCAGGCAAGTGACTGAAATTTTCTTAAGTCTATTTCTTCTATGTCACTTCCTATAGCAAAACTGAAACTTAACAAAAAATCATAATTAAAAATCCCAAACAGCACAACCCCAAAGAGATTCATTAATACATATTAGAAAATCATGAAACTATTTTAAGCATCATGTGCTTAGCAAAAGTGTTCACAGGGTATTTGAAATGACTGACCTAATTAAGCACATGTTAAAAGTACTCAACAAATTCTAATTCAATATCTATGACTGAGAAGAGACGAAAGTAAAGAGCTAGATGAGTAAGGCAACAGAAATGCGCATAACAATGATGCCTAAACTTGAATACACTCAAAAGTACTCTTTTCCAGTCCCGCAAACTTACACAAACCCCCAAATGACTAGGTATTATGACTTCACACTGTAAATTTAATTTATACATACTTTCAGAAGAATTATTGAGCAATAAAAATCCGTGTTTAATGTTTGTATAAATATGAACCAGTTTACTTAATTAGGGAAAACTATCATAAAGCAGGCTATGTTTCTATGCCTAGGATGTATTAAATTTCAATCATTCTTTTTTCTGTCCAACACTGACAGGTTTGGTTGATATCAAGCACTGGCCTCATCTAAAAACTGCATTTAGACATCACTTTTCTGCCTGTAACACAGCCATCTATATTCTGCATACTCTCTACCAGAGCCATTCCAGTAACCAGTTTTATCTTTCCTTTCACATTTGTCTCTTCATTGTGGAAGCAAAAAGAAGAAATATTCTATGGTAACATCATTAGTAGTTATTGTAGAAATTTTCATTATATCCAACTTTTTCCCAGTAGGCACACAAGAATAACCTTTTACAGTGAACAGAGAATGCATTTATATATTTTCTAGTTCAAACACTTCAGGAATAATTTTTCATTCTTTATCTCACTGAACTCCTTCACTTGCTTTCAGGAGAGGAAGAATTTCTCTGACATAGCTAAAAGCCCCAGCAGACGTGTCAAGTTGAGAAGATTCTATTTTGAAAATCCTTTCTGGAAAACATATTTTTTTCAAAACAACATGAAGATTTTTGTAAAAAGATACACAACCTTTCTCCTGCACTGGTCCACTGTTTACCACTGAGAGATCTGGACAGTCACCTCTTGGAAGCCTTTTATGTCTTCTCCTTGTGTCAAATAATTAAACCAAACTTCTTTCTTAAAAATAAAATAAAATAAATCTAACAATGAATTATTACATTAGGAAACAGTCATCTCTATGTCAAATATTTTAAAACATGTGTTATCACTAGATTATTTTTAATCACACTGCATCTTCTTTAACTCATATTCTTTTCCCATACAGAGAGACAAATTGAGAACATGTCATCTAGTAAGAATACTCAACAGTTCTAATACCACCAGAACTCAAAGGATGGAAACATTTTTACCTCACATCTCTTCTCCCAGTGAATCAGACATTATTTCTTGTATTGCTACAAATATCTTTGTGAATACTTTCAAAAATTGACAATGTTGCTTAAGGAATTCCCCATGATACTGAAAGTGTGAGCAGTACCTAGTGAATTATAGTAGCTAGTATCATGCTTACATTTTGAAATTACTTATCATATTTTGAGATCAAAACCTTTATAGTCTTAAATGTTTTTTCTTTTATAAATAGATTATGTTAATTAAACCAATAAGCATGGCCTTAATATACCAACTAGAGGAGATGCAGTGTATTGCTTCTTTATTTATAGAACCCACTCCAGACCTGTTTGAAGACTTTCTAGAATAATTGTATAGCCTATAAAAAAGTAATAGAGCAATTATCTTTCTCTTTCAGGTTTATATTTGAGATGATATAAAGGTCAATTCCTCATTTTGACCAATTTAAAAAAAAAGAGAGAACAAGCTAGTCTGAGAGAGCTCCCAGAAACTGCCTTGTCTAATTAGTTCTTCATACCTTACTCTGAGAAACTTCTCTGCAAGCAAAAATACATAATGATCATCTTCAATAAGAATTTTAGAAGCATGAGATGCTAATCTAACTTGAGGCAGATTCTAAACAAAATACAGTACTGAATGGAAGAATATACACAATGATAAGGAAGTTTGGTTTATTTCATTAACATTCCTACAAATCTAGCCTATATTTGGTCACCTCCATTACAATGGGACACTAATGCTTTAGCTGCTAAAACACCAACTATTTACAGGATAATCTGTTCCACAAATACTGGCCCAAATATTCACAGTTATTTCTTCCACATTGATTCACACAACCTATTAAAAAAAAAAATAATTTCCTAATGTGCTTCTGTCATCTTAAGGAAGTCTCAAAAATAGTGAACACAACTTCATGACATATTGTGGCACTTCCAGGCTACAGTCCAGCCTCCTGCCAGATAAGAGCAATTTCTGAGTGAAATAGAAGAAAATTATTTAATTGCTTTCAACAGAACTCTGATATTACTTTCCACAGAAATGTGACCCATGCTGCACCAACTGCAAGGGTTTGTGTTGCATCTTTTTGTTTATTAGTATAACTACCCAAGAAACGGCGCTAATGCCTAACACAAAAAAGCCATGTCAAATATCTCTTCCTCATTTCTCTGTAGAAAATGAGACTCCTCACTACCACACACCTGATCACTGGGGTTAGTATCAATATAAATTAAATTCTTAAATGCAGGTTAAAGCATAGATTAACCTCTTTGATATGAAGGTTTGGATTAAAAAAAACACAGGAATAGACGTCCTTCCAACACTGTAAATCTTCCTGCATGCTGAGAAAGCCCATATATTGATTAATTGACTATGATATTTTAATTCTGATACATATTTAAACACTTTCCCTGCATTTCAGTGTTTTCTGCTTTGCATTCAGCTAACCTGGAATAGCAGGTCTTCTGAATTTACAGTGCATGAATACACTCATGCTAGGTGAAATTCAACTGCCTCCTTCTGGCTTGGTAAATCACCTTGTGGTTTTATACTAGATTGGATATAATGTCTTGGTGCATATGTTTGCTACATAGCAAAAGCAGCTTCTCTTAAAAATTTCTGGGTATTGTTTCTTCATTTAAAAGCTGCTTACAACTTTTTATCATACAGCATCCCAAACAAAAGAACACTGTAGGCCTGGCTGTTTTCCTATTTTACCTGTAACTTCCTTGAAACACTTGCAAAAAAAGATTTTTTTTGGCTTTTCATAAAAGGAAAAAACAAACAAACAAACAAAAAAACCCCTCTGTATCAGCTGTTTCTCAATTCCGACACACTTATATATTACTTCCAGTACCAAGATGTCATTATTTCCTAAAAAAACCATCCAGAAAGTGCACTTAACCACTGGTAAACTGCATGGATAACAATTCAAGAAAAAAATGTACATTTTCTTCTTGTAGTCATAGAATCATAGAATAGTCAGGGTTGGACAGGACCTTAAGATCATCTAATTCAAAACCCTCTGCATTGGGCAGGGACACCTCACACTAAACCAGGCAACCCAAGGCTCTGTCCAACCTGGCCTTGAACACCGCAGGCAATGGAGCATTCACAGCTTACCTGGGCAACTGATTCCAGTGCCTCTACACCCTCACAGGAAAGAACTTCTTCCTTATGTCTAACCTAAACCTCTCCTGTTTAACTTTTTAAACCATTACCCCTTGTCCTGTCAATACAGTCCCTAATGAAGAGTCCCTCCCCAGCATCCCTATAGGCAACCTTCACATGCTAGAAGGCTGCTAGGAGGCAACATACAGCCTTCTCTTCTTCAGGCTAAACAGCCTCAACTTTCTCAACCTATCTTTATATGGGAGATGCTCCAGTCCCCTGATCATCCTTGTGGCCCTCCTCTGGACTTGCTCCAACACTTCCATGTCCTTTTTCTGGTGAGGACACCAGAAC
>NDXB01004964.1:1398-16054 GCA_002631895.1 Agapornis roseicollis
GTGCTATGGTATGGAATACCTCTTTGGTCAGTTTGGTCCTGTCAGTACAGTCCTGTCCCTCCTTCCTCCCGGCTTCCCTCCTCCCTGGCAGAGCATGAGGCTCACAAAGTCCTTGGTCAGGGCAAACATCGCTCAGCAACAACCAAAAACATCGGCCTTATCAGCCTTGTTCCCAGGCTAAGTCAAAACACAGCTACTAAAGAGAAGAAAAACTGACTGCAACTGCTGAACCCAGGACAATAGTACAAGATTTGAAAACAAGAGATATAAGTATTTACAGATCAATAAAATTTCTTGTGTTTTTAATCCTCATTACTAGATTTTTCAAGTTTCAGCAGAGGTGCACTTAATTTACTACTATAAGCGTTTTTCTTTAACAGTCATAATGAAGTTGATTTGTAGGTAATTGCAGATTGGAGCCTTAGAGTGTATTCCACCTCTGTAAAATGATAGACAGTCACAGGACTGAGTCCACCATATTATTGGACAAATTGTCATGATGATTGCCGTTTCTGGTTCTTGTTACAAGACGTCACAAGTAATAGATTAAATTTATGACATTTTCTCACTGTTGTCCTAGCTTTTGTCTTTACAGCCAGAATGTGTTATCAGAGACAAACAGAGATGCAACCTATTAAAAAGTGAATGCAATTTTTTGTCACAAATTTTTATAAGAAGAAAACCTGGCATATAGTTAACCCCCAATTATGGAATAAATTAATTTAATATTGCCTCAAAATAATTATGATTACATAATCATCCTTGTTCGGTTTTTGGTAGCACACATTCCAATATTGCTCTATAATATCTTAAGATCGCTGCATTTTAAAAGTACATATTTGCAAACAGTAGATAGAAGTGGTATTTTGGAGTACTTCTGGTACAGTTTTGAGACAATTTAATATATATAAAATCATGTAATATTATAGCTCATAGGAAATCAGGCTGATTTTAAATTTAGTCTGCTTTTTAATGTCTGCCGTATTTAGAAAAAAGTGCTGTGTAATGATAATCATCTTTATTGTCACCAGAGATTGAATTAGAGACCTAAAACGAAATTAAAATAAAAAAAAAGAATGAGAGTGAGCATTTAGAATTTGAAATTGAAAAGGTAGGACTACAAGATAGAACCCTTTAAAAATCAGTGTAAGTGTTCCTTCTGACTTTGTTGAAAACTGGATTATGAGGGTGAACACGCATTGGCTGTGGCAAGTTTATTTCCATGGAGCAGTCATGAAGAATTCTTTCATTCTGCAAAGGAGATTCCAACAGTAGTCTTACTAAGGAATAGTGAGTGATTAATCAGGTCATAGGAGGAGAAATGAGAAGACTTAGGAGAACAAAAAGTTACTTTCAAGGAAACAAAGATGTACTGAGAAGGAAGAAGGAAAAGGAGTTAAGCGCTTACTAGGAGATAATGAAACACAGTGTAAAGGGCAGGGGATAAAACAAAGGACTGTAGAAAACAGTGATGATGTCCTTTCCTGCCAGCAGCAGCAGCAGCACCTTGGGAACCTTGGTTTCCAGAATAGATGAGTGAAATCACAGGTTCTGGCAAGGGATACACAAATCACCTCACAAAAGGTAGGAGAAGTAATCAGGGATATGTCAACTTGTGGAGGTAGGTAGGGAATTGAAAAGAGGATTTCGTACACTACTGAAAAATGACTGTTGGTATATTTTTAAATGTGTGAAATTTCTAGGGTTTTTTTTCTGACAAACTAGCAACAATTGCGTGCTCATTTGGGATCTTCAGTTATTCAGCTTGTTAAAAAACTAGAGAGAACATTGACCAGAAGCACTCTGTAGGCTAACTTCTTGAACTTCAACCTTACTTTTAACTCCTCTAAGTCTTTAAGGCATTATATGTGACATCTCTGTGCACTTCTGAAAAATGAATGCTAACTGCTGCTGACACAAAAGCCAAAATTCATCCTTGGTGTACCTACAGAGAATACTACCAGAGACAAATTCCACCTGTATTCTTAACACAGGCACTCAGTATGCAATTCATTTTTTCCTGACATTATTATCTATGCTATGCTGCTAGACCTGGCTGATATTACAGGCCCCATAGGTTGTATTCCCCATTTGTTTCTGTAACTGTTGAATTCTGTGTCAAGACTTGTGGACAATTTAAGGATTAAATCTAAACTGTTCAGTGCACTATTTCAAGATTCATAGCTACAGAAATAATGAGAAAATAGGAAAGGCATGGCAATCTCAACTAAGAGCAGCTAGGAGGTAGGACCACTTCACTACCATTTGCAGAAGGAATTAATATGGAACTAGATAGTAAGAGTTGTCCTGGGAACTGCTAACTAGTCTCACTTCAAAGAAGAGTATTAGCTCTGAATGGCACTACCTTTTCAGATTGCGTAAGATGCACAGGAATGATGTGAGGTGAAAGAAAAAGCAAAAAATTGCTGAATTTAGTTTCAACTTATGAATGAGAATTAAAAGATGGCTAAAAAAACTGCAACAATTTATTTCCTTTAAAAAGTCTTAATCATGGGGACAACTTATGCTTAGCTTAGACCACCTCCTATAATGTGAATGCTAGGACATGAAGAAAGTCTATTAACTGCAGGCTGTTTATCTTGTCTTTCACCATCCATTTAAAACATAATACAGATTTTCGAACTTAGTGTTCTAAATCCACATGTTGTATGGATTAAACAAGATCCATACTCAAGAACTCTTGAGAGTTGTCTCCCTCTGTTCTCTTATCAGGTTTTCTCGTAGTGAGGTTCAGACATCTATTTAAATGAAAATCTATATTATGTCATATTCAGATATCATTGTACAGAATAGACAGGTACTTATGAGGCTTATCCAATCACATTAACTTTGCCAAAAAATTATATGCCTTTCTTGGGCGTGGTGACAGTGCACAGAATGACTCAAGATTGAGTACAAGCTGGCTGGTGAGTAAAGCTGACAGAAAACTGAGATTTGTGTCTGGAAGTACCTCTGTATCTGAATCACCTTTCTCAAAAAAAGTATGTAAAAGAAATTTCTGACAAAGGAATTATCAGTGTTACATTATTTTCTATTTAAAAGAGAATGTTTATGTCTTGAGGCATTTTGTTTGGAAACAGTACAGTACCGCACTGTGTCCATGTGCACCACCATTGTCTGTCAGAGAAGTTAGAGTTCAGGGATTTCATGACAAATTTTCCTCTAGGGAAGAGTGTCTTTGTCTACACTGTATCTTCCATTGTTCCTTCCAGTTACGGTATTCCTGTAATACCTTGAAGCTATTGATCTAGATGATGGAATAGGATGGGTGGGTTTTGGTTTACTGAACCCAAAATAATGTTGATATCCAGAGTACTGGTAAATGTTATGAAGCAAAACTCAAAAGTGTTTTACTTTTGAGATTCTTCTATGTGTCCTCCTGTGAAATACTGATTAAAGTCATACTTCTAACCCACATGACAGTCCTATGCTGATTTTAGCACCTGTGCCATAGTCTTCTCTTAGTATCGAACTTGTTCTCCCTCCCTTCTAAATTCTGAGTTATGTTGTAATTTCTTTTGAAGGTTAGGGTGTATTTCATAATTGCTACTACATTGCCTGCATTCTATTGGACTGAAACACAATGTACAGAATTCTGATGTTCATGATAAGGAATCTGAGAATGGCAAAGTAGGCAACTGAATGTTCAGTGATTGAAAGAGTCATTAAAGGTTTTGCCTGACTAGATCACATGGAAGGATAAACTCCTAGAATGGTGAAGAGGGAGCCTGCTTATATGGAATCTATTTGTATTATCTATATGGGAAGAAAAGAACAAAGATCCTTAAAATCTGAATTTAAACTGATAAATGAAAACTTAATGCAACAGTATTCTTCTAGTTATTTCTGAACAGATTCAGCCAAACAGGGACAACCTCAAAGTCTCAAAGTGCTCTTCAGGAAAAATGTTAAAGAAGGCATAACTAAGCAATAGAGGGGTTTCAAAAAAGAAAAACATTTTAAAGGTTTCATTTTGTCTGAATTAAAGTGTAACTATACTTTTAGCATGTTGTTTTAATAAGGTTGAGATAAAAGTGATGGTGGAAGAGCACACATGCAAAAGACACCTCTCAAGTATGTAGAAAAAAAAACCAATGGTCTCAATCTTTCAATTAAAGTGTAATTACAAGTGAATTAGAGAAAGAATGGGGAAAGAACACAGAGGAGACTTCTGATAAATCTGCCGGTATCATGGCAGACTCTTGGTCAAACCCAAAAGCTATAGGTATGTGAATATAGAAAAGGGAAAACAATAGCTGAAAATTTTTATGAAATAGATCTAATTAAAACAGGAAATGTGAATAAAAATATTGGAGTGATAACCATAGTGCTTGTCTCCGAGGTATATTATACCCATCTGTGGAATAGACTTGCCAGATTAAGCAAAAGCATAGCCTTATGTGCAAAGGGTTACACTGGTTCCACAAAAAGCAGTTCCTAATGGAGCTGATGACACAATTATATCTATATGAGTGTAAATCCCCAATTCTAACTCTGTCAGTATAGCAAAGAGGACTTGGCCTTTATAAAAAGTTGAGTACACAATGTTCAAATATATCAGTTTATTATCAGTTATTTAGTTAAGAATAGGATTTACAGTCATAGCAGTCAAGACCAACAGCAAAAGAGAATACCTCTGTAATCTTAAATCACTGTAAATTGTAATTCCTAACCTGTATTTGACATTACCTGGGAGTCACACGTCTCCTGGCCACTTTAGGAAGCAAATTCTAGTATCAGTAAACTCTAGCTACCCTGCATAAAAATGTCTTTAAATTAAGTTTGTTTGGTTTTTTTAATAGTGACTTCTGACTGTATAAGGTGCTGCACTTCATGCTATATATATACAGTATGCATTTTTGTACTTCAGCTGTGTATACAAAAATATAAAGTTTGAAGAATCTGTACACATACAGTTTCATAGTCTGTAAAAATATACAATGGATGAAAAATTAATAATTAAATGGATGTAAGGATATGCAGTGATAGATCTTTATATGTAAATTAAATACATCTAAAAAGTAACAAGTGGGAGTTTCACTTTTGACACAAGTGATCCAAGCACTGAGCCATTTAATTTTATCATTAGTATTTACTTGAGTATATTCAATTCTTTCACATCACAGAAGAGGTAGTGTTTCAAAATGCAAACATATAAAATAAAGGATACAACTGAATACAGTAAGATCAAATCTATTTAGCAGGCCTAACTGATGAAACTCATGAAAGACTATAAAAAATGCCACTGTGAGATTAGTTTTTGCAGATGTATGTCAAGTATTCGACCAGTATCAATGATTGTAGTTAAGGACAGTGTTAGTGGTAACAATACATATGGTGTGAAGACCTAAATGGACTTCATCATAATAAATCATGAAGTATAGATGTATAGAGTATGTCTGAAATATTGGTTGGAAAAAGTACTGCAAATTCTAAGGAAAAAAAAAAATCTCAGTGTTTCCTGTTGATCTAGAATTTGTTCCAGAAGTTTGGAAGCAGATAAGCAATCTCCTGCTCTTGAGGACAACAGACCAAGCCTAAATCTTGTTTTATTAACTGCTCTACTCTTTCATGCCCATGTTTGCCTGGAAGATAAGGATTTCTTGTACTGCACATGCTTTATTACTAAGACCACTGGAAAAGATTTGATTGCTTCTGACATGATGAAACCCTTACAATGAACATGTATCTCAATGGGATCCATTTACATTTGGATCATTCCAAAACATTTTTTGGAAACCATCGCAGCCCATAGCATAGGAAGCCTCCCATTTTGTTCTCCCTTTGGTCAGACTATCCGGTAATCACTGCTTATACTAAATGATGTTCTCCTTACTTAGACCTGGCAGTAATGAAACCCATGCAAACCCTTCCTCAGTGAAATAGGGTGGAGAAAACAAGCTCCCAGCTGTGCTTTGGACTGGGCACTTTACAGCTCTGCTGGGTACTTACAAAGTGCATGGAAGGAACAGTTTCTGTCCTTGGTCATAGAAACTCTAGACTTTAATTATACAACTTAGCAAGATAAATGAACTTGGCAGCAGAATCTACTCTTTGCCTTTTCGTTACAGCTAAGCAGACTGGATGAAACTGAAACTGATGCAATACTTACTTCAATCTGTCTTACTATGATCATAGAATCATAGAATCGTAGAATAGTTAGGGTTGGAAAGAACATTAAGATCATCTAGTTCCAAAACCCCTGCCATAAGCAGGGACAACCCACACTAAACCATGCCACCCAAGGCTTCATCCAACCTGGCCTTGAACACTGCCAGGGATGGAGCATTCACAACCTCCTTGGGCAACCCATTCCAGCATCACCCTAACAAGAATGAATTTCTTCCTTATATCCAATCTAAACTTCCCCTGTTTAAGTTTGAACCTGTTACCCCTTGTCCTATCACTACAGTCCCTAATGAAGAGTCCCTCCCCAGCATCCCTATATGCCCCCTTCAAGTACTGGAAGGCTGCTATGAGGTCTCCACACAGCCTTCTCTTCTCCAGGCTAAAAAGTCCCAGCTTTCTTAGCCTGTCTTCATATGGGAGATGCTCCAGTCCCCTGATCATCCTCGTGGCCCTCCTCTGGACTTGTTCCAACAGCTCCATGTCCTTTTTATGTTGAGGGCACCAGAACTGCACATAATACTCCAAGTGAGGTCTCACGAGAGCAGAGTAGAGGGGCAAGATCACCTCCTTCGACCTGCTGGTCACGCTCCTTTGGATGCAGCCCAGGCTACGGATGGCTTTCTGGGCTGCGAGCGCACACTGAAGCCAGCTCATGTTCATTTTCTCATCGACCAACACCCCCAAGTCCTTCTCTGCAGGGCTGCTCTGAATCTTCTCTCTGCCCAACCTGTAGCTGTGCCTGGAATTGCTCTGACCCAGGTGTAGGACCTTGCGCTTGGCATGGTTGAACTTCATGAGGTTGGCATCAGCCCACCTCACAAGCATGTCAAGGTCCCTCTGGATGGCATTCCTTCTCTCCAGCGTATCCACCGATCCACACAGCTTGGTGTCACCGGCAAACTTGCTGAGGGCGCACTCAATCCCACTGTCCAAGTCAACGACAAAGATGTTAAAGCCTTTCAAAGCAGAGTCTCCTGCTACTAGGACCCACCGCTTTTTCCTGGCAGCACCAGTAGAGATCTTCTTAACCAGTGCCCCAGCCAGCTGTTCCCGATGCAAGCGCGTTTTCTCATTAGTCCCCTGCAGGGCTGTGAAACGGTTCTGCGTGGGGACAACAGATGTAGGAGGAAGCCCCTTGCTTTTAACTGTCCTCTTCCTCCTTTTTTTGTTGGTTTTCTTCGTTAGTAATTACCAACCTCCCGGGTTAGCAGCCTCCCCACTCCCTCCTTCCAGAGGGGAAACTTGAGGCTCCCGCACAGTTTGATCCTGGAGCAAACACTCCTGCTCCCTCTCTGCTTCCCTGACATCTGGCAGCCTATTAACTGGATCCCACAGCTCAGCCACCTGCTCCAGCAGGACCTCCACCAGTGAGCACCGAGTGCAGCCCTGCCCATTCTGCACTGCAGCCTCCCCTCTCATGGGCTCTGCCTGGGTGCCCACGCTGGCCGCTGCTGGGGCAGCCAGAGCAGAGCTGCCACACCTTACTTTGCTCATCTGACCTCTTTCCACACAGGGGCTGATAGGAGAGTAACAGTACAGCTGTGACAGGTCAGACAGGATAATGTTCACTGGGGCATGATGATACCATCAGGCTATCTCAAATCAAATATCAAAATATGTCTAGAAAAATATAATCTTTTGAGCAAATAGAATTTGATATATGTATAATACTTTAATCTGTAGTTATTACAAATATTTTAACATTATAAATGCATGATATCTGCATTGTTTATGTATTGCATACAAATCATACTAACAAATAGCCTATTTTCTCAATAGCTGCTCAAGAAACTTAAAAATGCTATTGATTTTGTAACAGAGAAAAAGGTCTTATCAATTGTCTCCAAAAAGGTTTGTTGGTTAGACTATCAGGTCAAATCATCACAGTATCAATATATATATATTCTTTTACTGAGACATACTTTGCAAGGCACTATGAGGCAATTTTAATTTGCATTCAGGACAGAGTGTCTGGAGTTGCTGAAAAGTATAATTATGAAATAAGTATATTTTAATCTTTGGGATGATGCAGTTTTATTGGGAGTAATAGTCTTCTCTATACTAACCTGTAATTCTTGGCTTTAAATAAAATGGAGATTTCAGTCCTAATTTTGAGAGAACAATTACTATTAACTGAAACAAAGGAACAGTTATTAAAGACTGAAAGGACTACTTTCAAACCTAAATAAGTCAAGCTTCTGTATCAAGTCTACTTAGTGTCATTTGTTTTCTTTTTGTCTATACTTTCTCTAGCAGAGAACTTTGTTATCCAGAGCTGCTGATCTGGCAGTTTCAAGTTTAACTGCTGGGATTTATGCACATGCTTAATCTATGAAACCAGGGCTTGAAGATAAATGTAAAAAAAATTAGGTATCTAGGCACTTGGACATATTCCATTTCTAGATGTATTTTTAAATCTAAACAGAACTTTTTCCTCAGTAATATTGCAACCATATTTTAGGAGGCTAGGTTGTATGGCAGTCAAAATCACTAGAGGCCTGGTTGGAGTAAATACAGTAGCTTAAACTTTAATGATCTGAATGATTAATTAAATGGTCTGATATTAATTATGCATTAAAGACATTTATTCTTTGTGTAGTAGTGCATTTTGGTTGTATATGCAAGCAATGTATAACATACCTTAAAAGAGAGAGAACTACATGAAAGTCCAGGGTAAATATGGACTACGTTATCATAGCTAAGTGGTAAGTAGTTTTTTTTTAGTAAAGGTTATATGATAGTAAACATGTTGAGTAGCTGTGTCAAAAATCTTGGTATAGATCTGGCTTTTCTGTACGTACTGATTCTACTTCTTTATTTTCCTAAATTAAAATATGTTTGTAGCTGGTCTTTTGAAACAAGATAAGTCTAACTCTAACATGATGAAAACATAAAATATGTTTTCATATTTTGGAATAAGAATTTTCTTTATATCCTTCTCAAAGGACAAGTACAAGGGGACAGCCAATGCATTTGAAACCTGATAATCCTAATGGAGAAGGAAAAAAAAAACAAAACAACAAACAAACCAAAAGGAAAGAATAGAATTAATTTTCATAAAACCTCTCCTTTGCAAGTCAGATATTCTGCTGGCAGATGGCAACTGGACTTTCCTCAACTGACCCCACTTTTCCATATTAAAAAAAAGAAGTAGAAATGCTGCCTTTGGTTGCAGTGTTATTCGACTTGGTAAAATGTGGTTTGCTTACAGCAGAATTAATCTTACTTACACAAATTTCCTGAACTCTGGGACTAATAAAGTTTAACAAGTTTGGGGTTGGAACTAGATCGTCTTTCAGGTCCCTTCCAAACCAAACCATTTTATGACTCTATGAATCACATATTCTGTGTTGACACTTATGGATTCAATGGTCAAATTTGGTGCATATTTTATTGTATCTCCTGCTTACTAACTCTTGTTTGGTAGCTGGCTGACCAAAGTGAGTTGTATTTAATACTTGATTTCTGGACCAACTTTGTCAGCAGGACTTCCAGATCATTGAAGGAGTAGCACTAATTTAGTTGGAACTAAGATATGGTCCAGGTTAAGTCAAGGGACAATGATAAATATTCATCAGTGTTAAGTCAGGACAGTTACTAGGGTATGTAATTATTTGGTTTTATAATCTTTGAAAAATACTAAGAGTCATGTAGATTCACTCAAAACTAAGTGCCTGTCATCTCCAGAGAGCAGCAAAGAAAGAGATCTGGAAAAATCATGTAGGAGAGCTTCCTACAGGATTTCTTTTTTTGCAGGTGAAAGTGTTTGAATGGGTAGTAGGCCAGATACAAGCTTTTTAGCATGAATATAGTAACATGAGTTTTATCTTTCCACTCTGATGACCAGTGAAGAACTGCTTTATTAAAGCTTGTATGATGGCTCTAGAGATGTGCTGAGCAAGCATGTATTACAAAACTTGTCAGTAATGAACACATTAATGTCTTTTATGGTAAAAAGTAAAGTTAACTGTTAGATGTTTAATTTCTGTAAAACCTTGTTCCTACTTTGAAATGAAGTCTAATATTGCCCTCCTCCTTTGTGACATGCTTTAAGATTACAGTAGCTAAAAACTCCAATTGACTTGCAAGAGGGATAAAAACAAACAAAACTAAGAGTTCAAATATAGACCTCAATGCCATGCTGTCCTGTGGTAACTTTGCTTTTGTTGGTCTCTTGCTGCCTCTGCATTAGGTTTGCTGTGGGAAGTAAGAAATTCTTGTAGTTTTCTGGCCACATCTTTTTACTAAGCAATGGCAATGTAAACTGACCTTTTCAATAAAACTCTTTATTAATATATATCAAAACACTCCATAGAAAAAGTGAGCATTGTTATTCCTATTATATATATGGGGAAAGTGAGGTGTATAAAGATGATTTTCAGGTCCACTCCAACCCTAACTATTCTATGACTCTATAAGGTTGTTTGTCAAAGGAACTCACCTGCAAAAATAAGACTAGGTCTTTCACCACAAGAATCCCTGTGATACACGGTCACATTGCTCTATTTTCTTCAATACAAGTACTGTGCCAATTAATTCTGATTATTCTGTCTTTCATTGACAAGCTAGTGAGTGTTTCCAGTGAGGTTGTATTGCTTCAGATAAATCATGTGATGGTTGGTAATACGTATAGTATTCGTTGAAAAAAATACTCCATTTACATTTCTCTTGCCTCCTAAATAATATGGCAAAATACTGCACCTCAGGATATTTATGAATAATAAGCAAGCATTACAGTGTTGCAATCATTCAGAAGTTTTCTTCTCATAATTCATACAGGGGACATTATTGTATTCATAGAGTTTGAGGACCAGATCAAAAATTAACTGAAAGCAATACAAATCCCTAGATCTTAAGCTTTGGTCTTTATTGAGACTTTTACATGGAAGCCTTTTTATTCTGATTTGAGTTCATTCAAATCAATTTTTTCTTCACCTCTGATGCATATTCTCCAATTTATTCATTGTGGGGGGCAGACTGAGAAACTGAGAAGGCCTTAATACTGCGCAAACATGGTTCAGCAAAAACTAGATTAGTGCATTATCAGTATTGTGTTGGTCAAAAACCTAAAACAGCCCCAAATGAGGTAATATGAAGAAAATTAATTCTATCCTAGCCAGGCCCAATACACTTACATAGAAGATTCTTAACACCAAGAAGGTGTGCTCTTGAACTCTTATTTTTCTCAGTATAGTACTCTTTTTAAAAGATACCCTATTGCCATTCTTAAAGAAAAAAGAAAACCCCAAACCATTTTCAGGATTCCATTAAGACTTTGGTGGATACAGGGGCCTCAGGATTCTTGTGGGAGGAAGGCTGGGATCTCTCTGTCAGTTTAAATGCATATTTTGAGACGACTTTTTACATTTTGTTTTATCAGTAAGTGCTCTTCCCTTCTCCCCTTATTGCCTTCCTACCCATACATCCATGCATGGGTGCTGCTCATTTCTCAATTCTGACGTTTTCACTTTTCTTTCTAACCAGCCTTCTGTGGTACTGACTGCTGCTATAGCACTTTTTTCCTTTGGCTGGGCGGGCAGAGTGAATCCCAGTGAAGCAATACATCGGTTATGAAACTCCCACCAGAAATTTTAATACCAGCACCTGTGATCGATGAAGCTAGTCTTCCAATCAGTGTATGGAGGATTTTAACACATAATTTTCACAGTGTTAAAATGAGCTTCTCACATAAATCCTCAGCACAGTATATCTGTGTGGGGAGCCTGGCTGCCTGCAAGGAAATCTAGTGTGTAAATACCTAATTTTTTTCAGCATTAGCATTCTTTCTCCCCATCTTTCAAGGTCCTTCTCCTTTGTCACTGCCCTGTCCTATACATATGTAATGCAGTGCCCTAATTTGGTCACAACTCTTCCTATTTCATATATACCCCATGCACATTTATGTACATGTCAGTGTAATACATGCCTAAGCCATCTGGTATCATTCCTTGCAAATGTTCACACAGAAAATTGACTGTGAGTAAGGTTCTGAACCTGCCTGTCCAAATGATCCATATTTGTTTGATTTCTCTAGCAAATGCATAGATCCTATTAGTGAGACTGATCCAAGATATTTCCATGTGTCAGCTGTACCTGCTGCAAGTGTCATTCTGTTCAGTGATAACAGGACTTGCATCCTAAAATAGAGAGAAAACAAGAACATCAGGTCCTTTTGGGGATCTGAATTGCTTTTTCTACCATCTGCTGACCAATGCTTTGAATTAAAGAAAATAAGTCTGTGTCTGGATTGACACCTTTCTTCATTTTGAGCCAATAAAAGATCAGCCCATGGAAGAGCTTAGACATGCCATATTTGCAAGAGGCTTATTAGAATGCAAAATGTCAGTGGTATCATATTTTTGTAACTCATTTCAGTATATGGGAGCTGATACAGGTATTCTATTAGTGTATTAGGTATATTTAATTATCCTCTGATTAATTTAACTGTGATGCAATTAATTTAAATGTGATAAAATTCCATTTTATTGTTACTCTAGATAGTGTGATACAAAAATTGCACAAGTTGCACAAGAGAAAGAACAGATGTGAAGAAAAGTGATTGAATCCCTCGTTTCATTGCTACAGTGTGAAGACATATACTTGAGGAAAGATTTTTTTGCATATTCATGTATGAATAATTTTTCATTAGTAGTTATACAGCCAAAGTTAGAAACTGTAGGAGTTAGAAGTTATACTGCAGGACCCATTTTAATCATCATCCAATGTATCTAGTAGAAATGTTTCCATGGTCAGAAGGAGTGTTTGGGTCAAAGGAGTTCCTTTCTCTGAAGCATCTACCATTAGCTAAAGAACAGTACTATTTCAGGTGAACCAATGACCTATCCTAGCAGTGTATACAGAATAAGGAAAATAAAACCAGTTTCCATGGTATTTAAATTTAGATATCCTACATGTCATGTATGTAGCTATGAGCTATCCTCACTTCATCAGTCATTTATGCATGTGAAATTTGTTTCATATGAAATCAGCAATTATTAAATTCCACTCTAGATGTCATCCAGCAAGACACAGTCAGCCACCTAGGGAAAGGTAATCGTATACTTTAGTCCAATAAGATGTCTTTTATTCTCAACACATTTTAGTTGTGAGTCTTTTGTTAAAATTTGTTTGGAGGAGATTCTTCTGCCTTCAGTATAATATTGACACAGTGAGCTCTTCTTGATTTCAAAATAGTGTGTAACTGCTGCAATCTAACCTTAAATCCATTCATTTTTATTGAATTACTGTGGAATTCTGCCTGAAGCGTGTAGTCATTGCAACCGTAACCTCACAGACAGGGGTCTACTACTGATTCAACTCCCCTTTGTGCTCTTGGTAGTCCCAGCATACATCTGATACTGGGAAAGGCCATGGCTGTTTTTTACTTCCTCTGGCTTATGAGATACTGTTACTCTGAGATATCGAGCACAGCCACAGCACTGTTGCTATGTGAAATTTTGTTGTCCCTATCATGCAGTCAGAATTTGGAGGCAGTCACGCAGTCACACAGTGACCACTGAAATATCCTCTTTCAAAGGCTTTAGGGGGTCTCTTTTGTTGCCTACACAGGGTGGAACTCAGGAAGAAATAGTCTCACTCATCTTCAGACAGACCACACTAAGAGGTGAGCTAAGAAGCTACCTCTGCCTCTATAATTGGTATCATACATACTTTCTTTGCCATTTTTTACACAAAATACCGGATACTTAGTCCACAAAAGGCAGTCTTAGCTGAGCAGCCATATCTAGTCATCAGCAGTAACAGCTATAGCAAGATTAATGGAAGAGATTTACCTTTACATCTCTTAGAATCATAGAATAGTTAGGGTCGGAAAGGACATTAAGATCATCTAGTTCCAAACCCCCTGCCATAAGCAGGGACACCTCACACTAAACCATGCCACCCAAGGCTTCATCCAACCTGGCCTTGAACATCGCCAGGGATGAAGCATTCACAACTTCCNAGTTCCAAACGCCATAAGCAGGGACACCTCACACTAAACCATGCCACCCAAGGCTTCATCCAACCTGGCCTTGAACATCGCCAGGGATGAAGCATTCACAACTTCCTTGGGCAACCCATTCCAGTGCCTCACCACCATAACAGGAAAGAATTTCTTCCATATATCAAATCTAAACCTCCCCTGTTTAAGTTTGAACCTGTTATCGTTTGTCCTGTCACTAGTGTCCCTAATGAAGAGTCCTTCCCCAGCATCCTTATAGGCCCCCTTCAGATACTGCCTTCTCTTCTCCAGGCTGAACAGCCCCAACTCTCTCAGCCTGTCTTCATATGGGAGATGCTCCAGTCCCCTGATCATCCTCGTGGCCCTCCTCTGGACTTGTTCCAACAGTTCCATGTCCTTTTTATGTTGAGGACACCAGAACTGCACACAATACTCCAAGTGAGGTCTCACGAGAGCAGAGTAGAGGGGCAGGATCACCTCCTTCGACCTGCTGGTCACGCTCCTTTTGATGCAGCCCAGGATACGGTTGGCTTTCTGGGCTGC
>NDXB01004966.1:0-15890 GCA_002631895.1 Agapornis roseicollis
AAGAAGGGGGGGGTTGAGTGAGTGAACGAGCTGCGTGGTTGGTTGGGTTTAAACCACGACACTATTACAAGATGTGTGACTGCTACAACTTTTTTGGTTAACTGAGGGACAAACAGTTATACCTGCTCTGGCATAGCAGGGACTACCAAGGAGTCCTCTGTGTCACACAACTTAGCTTGGTGCTACTTTCATAGGCCATGAGGTTGCCCTTGAAAGCTGTACCAACTTGTGCCAAACTGCTTTACCACAATCCACTGGAGCACAAGGAGACTTGGTTTTGGCTGGTAACATCTGAGCCTTTATGTATAACTTGCTAGGTGATAGCAAAGAATATAGTAATAGCTGAGATTAGTACCAAAAGGCAAGAGGGAAAAGGGTAGATTACTGGTGGAGGTGGCCCTGGTTTGAAAGTTATAAGTAAAGTAATGGGAAGCTGAAAAAGGAAAAAGATACACACCTCCTGAATGTATCTTTTTAGATTATGGAACCACTGACAAAGAGGCTGGAAGAATAATAAAAAGTCTTTGCCAACAGAATGAGGACAGGAGGTACTGGCATACCTCTTCTGTTTCTCATATTTTTGTTCCTATGGTTCTGTTCAATACATTTATGTCACATGTGACTGTGTTATATATAAACTGGAATGCAATGACAAAACCAGGTGTCTAATTTCATGAAGTATACCGTCAGACTCATAATACATTAAGAATATTTTTTTGCAGAACTTCACAATCCAATTTACCTGAATGTTTTACAGAGTCATTACCAAAGCATATGATTTTATTTAAAAGTTTGGTTTATTCTTCATCTTGCTGTATTTTTAGAGGAGCTACTGTTTTATTTGTTGTTCAAATAAAACAGTGAAGTCTAATAGGGAGTAAATTCTGCATAATGGATAAAAATTTGTCTGGAAGAATAACATGTGTTAAAATAGTATGAGAAACTCAGACCAAAGATAGCTGAAATCTGTTTTCCTCTGTATATGTGACTGTGGAAATAGATGTAATCCACATACCAGATGTTCAATTAAAAAAAAAAAAAAAAAAAAAAAAAAAAGTCAATTCCTTGATGTTGAATCTATTTCTGCTTTAGTAAATATGTGTTTTTTCTTTACTTGAATTGGGACAGATAGTTAGACAACTTCTTAAATATAGTAAACTAAACTACATAAATAAGTAAGCAAATATGCTTACAAATAACTTAAAAACTAAATAACCAGATGACAACATAGCCTATTTCAAGATCATTATATGGCACAGACACTTGAATATTTTACAAATGTGGCTCATATAATATCAAACCTGCTGAACAGGAACTGGGCTGAAGTTATTACATCAGGCTCAAAAGGATATTGTTGGTCTGTTATGTAATAGACTCCACAGAAGAAATACAATTTAGTGATTTGTTTGGTGTATTTAACAAGCTGGTAGAAATCTGTTGTTACAGAATGCAGTGGAATATTGAAAGCAAAGCAGTATTGAGCAGTGTTGGATATGTGGACTAAACTCATTTCTTCTGCAGGACTGAGCTCCAATTCCAGAAAAAAAAGAGTTTCTGAATAGAAGGTACTACAGTGTTTGTAACAATTAGCATACTAGCCTTCATATTTTTGTCCTGCTTGCAGAACCTCTTTGCACTGGATTAAGCAGCCTGAACAAACCAGCTCAAAGTGGAACCATAACAGAGAGTGAGAAGCATCTTTTGGCAACAGTGGAGACTGCACCAAGTGGTTGCATAGCTATAGCTCAGTCTGTGCCATTGCTTAATCAGATAACATGGCTTCTATTTACTAGAAGACATAAGAAATTCATGACTGTGGTGCAACATGAATACCAGCATGGAGATATGGCTCTGCATATAACCAGAATTCCAAATAAAGAAATTATGTAAGGTAAAGGCATTAGAATACTTTTTGGTTCAGCATTAGACAATGTATTTCCTAATATCAGATCTCAGTTTTCTCCACTTTGTATGAAAGTCTTAGTGCTTTGCCTTGCCAAATTCTGACTATTGAAGATAAACAGCACTGAATGTATATATATATTTTTAATAAAATACTGCAAAAATACTTCTTGTTAAGAAGCTTAATTACTGTGATCATGAAGAATGGTAATTTATATAGATCTGTCAAATAAGTAATGCACAATCTGCTACTTTCTGTATATGAATCATTTTCTTCTGTTGACTATATTTGCATTTGTTCACAATGTAGAAGTTATATGTTAGTGTAGCAAGATTTTTTGCTGTTATTTACCAGAATGTCAGCCTTGGTGATTCTTCTCTAGGAAACATGATATGAATTAGAGGCATTCAAGTATCTTCACTGATTCTTCCCTTTCCCTGCCTTTTTCATAGAAGGCTTTTTGTGCTTTGAGTTTGTAATTGTGTATATAAAAAGCAAAGCCAACCACTACAATAACATTTTGGATAGCAATGGCTGCCCAGGGAAATAAATTTGATATAGTCCTAGGATATTTCAAGAGACTTTTGTACATACTCTTATCTCCATCCTAGGCATGGATCAACAAGCAGTAGTACTACAGATGAGGGAGTGGGAGTGGATAGACCATGAGCAGTAGTGAGACTGAAAAATGCTTTGCTCACAGATAGTTTTCAGGTAATTTGACTATACGGGTACTCTTCAGAACATCCCAATGTCTTGTGACAGGGACCCTCCAGGAAAGAGCAGGTAGTACAAGGACCAGTGTGTTACATAGAAAGAGCTTCTCTGGGAAGTTGGGCCAGTGGATCAAAGCCATAGGTATCTTTCACAGGATCACAGAATGGTTGGGGTGGAAGGAAACTTCGGAGATCATCTTGTCTAACTCCTGTGCTAAAACAGGTTCATATAGAGCAGGTTGCACAGGATTGTGTCCAGGCAGGTTTTGAGTATTTCAAGAAGAGACTCCACAGCCTCTCTGGGAAGCCTGCTCCAGTGGTTTTCCCTCCTATCCAGATGAAACTTCTGGTGTTTTAGTTTGTGCCCATTGCCTCTTATCCTGTGCTGGATACCACTGAAGAGAGTTTGGCCTCATGCTCTTGACACCTTCTGTTAAGGTATTTGTACACATTGATAAGATACCCTCAAGTCTGGCCTTATTCAAAGACTGTGATACACTATATTCCTTGGGTGTCTTCAGGTTTCCATGCAGGTTGTGGCTTGCGTGGTCCAAAATCGGTTGTACTAAGTCTTTCTCCCTCGTATTCCCTTCCATCGTATAATAAATACACTTTCCCCCCACCTAATTGTCATAAATTTTCATCTTACCACTTGTAATTCTGCCTTGACAGTCTCATGTCTTTGAGTGACATTAGATATGAGTCACTTGAATATATTGTACCCAGCTTTATGAACTTCTCAGAGCCTGCATGTTGTGCTAATTTATGTCACTTTGAGTGGCTGGATTGATGCATTTGCATCATTGCCTTGATGCACAGTGATAGGCTGTGTGTAGTTTGCACAAGCAGTACTCTTGTCCATGAAGGAAATCAGCTCTGCTGTTGGTGCTCTAGGCTCCTCACATTATAATGATTCTTATTTCTCTTCTGCATAACAGTTTTCCACAGCATGTAAGTATTTTTTGAAATAAACCACATTCAAAATATCTAGGGAACAATTACTATTTCAGCAGAATAAAACCTCACAAAAAATGCTCCAGAAACTAAAACACTACCACATGAGCAACACCTGAGAAAATTCTCTCTTCATCATAAGTAGATAACAGAGAAAGGTTAGATCAAACTTTGTCATCTACCCAGTGCTCAGGTCCTTGAGCTCAACAATTTTTATAATGACTTAAGTTACAACATTCCAATTATTTTGGTTAGTCTACTCAATTAGATAAAACATATGAGGACAATTAATGTGTCATTTCTCTTCAAGTGAAAATTTACATTTCTTTCACGGGGATTATTACTTTTTAGATCAAAATAACTTGCTTGTGAAACTACAACTTATGTTATCTCAGGTGACTAATTCAAGTTTTCCATCTTCTCTTCTTTTACTGACCTTTGCCACACCTCTTTCTACATTATACCTGACATCCATCCACTAATGAAAAAGATTTATAATTTGAAGGAGTTTGGGTTTGTCAGGTCAGGAAGTAAGACGTTTTTGCTGACTCAGCACAATGTATGCTGAGTTACAACTTTCACATGCTTCCTGGAACCAAGACAAATGAACAGAAGTACATTCTGAAAATTCACCATTTTTCTAGCAAGCTACAGCCACGTAAGAAACTGTTTAGTATGCATAGAATGGTTAAAATTCATTTTTATATGTTTGGTTAAGCTTAATAAGCCCTTGCTTCATAGCATAGTGTGACCACCTCTGGAATTAAGAAATATTCAAATGCACTTTCAAGATGGATGTCAAATAAGAAAACAGTAAACCTTTCAACTTTGCCTAGTAGTGCCCCCTAACAGCAAATTATAGTAAGGGTTTATTGCCCTCAAAAGCACTAGTGCCCACTCCACTAGGGACACTGCATTATTGAAATTACGATGAAGAGCACCATTGGACAAAACATGGGATAGCAATGAAACATTTGCTGACATAAAGATCCAATATGATAGACTAGTTGTCTTGGCTGAACTCCAAACCCACTACTTATTTTATAGTACTTTTATATGTTTTTCATTCTGAAAATGTATGCATTTTCCTTATATTTGTAGCTTCAGTTATATAGTTTGAGAAAATGCAGTGCATCTTGTTGGGGCATGATCTATTGCTTGCTTTTCTAGTTGCTTCCATAAATACAACTATAAATGTATGTTAACTTTGCACCTTAACAAGAATTGTGAATAAATTTCACAGTGCTGCACCAAATGAGCAATTTTCACCTGATGAGTTGTAGTGGATTCTGATAGAAATGATACTTGCACGTTTGATTTTAGCCAAGCTGCAATATGAGGAGTAAAGAGGCAGAACGTGGAAAAGACAAGTGAACCTGAAAACCATTGTGTTGCCCATTTTATGCAATAATTAGATCATCCAAAGTTTAGAAGTGCTGCTTGAGCCAAGCTACCTGGATGAGTGCTTGTATCGCAGCAGAACCATTCCTCCCAGATTCTGTAGGAATGGCCAATTTACCATGAGACCAGTAGTTATTAGATGTTCAGTTTTCCAATGTGGTCATTAAACTTCTAAATAATCATCAGTTCGAAATTGCTCTAAAGTCAGGAGGAAGTATACTGTGTCTCCAAGATCCTACTGGGTTGTAGATTGTACTTTCCTAGAGTAACCAATTTTTTTTTTTTTTGTACCACACTGTCTCTTTAAGCAATTAAATGAATGTATTGTAACAGAAAAAGAGGGACACAGATCGAGCATATACAACTAGTGCGTGCGGTCCACATTACTATGGTTGTGCTGTATCAAGATTGATTATCTTACTGGCTAGAAGCCTGTATGTGATTTATGAAGCAGTTTGCTAACAGGTTGAGAAGAAAATACTTACAAAATGTGAGACCACAAACGAAAAAATGCTGTAAAAATGGAATTCCTTTAAAGTGAGCTTTTTTTAATTTTTATTATCATCTTGTTCTTAGGTACAGTCACATGGAACTAGAATTTCAGCCTCTGCCTTTTAAACGGATGTTTATACACAGATAAACATCTGTGTAGTATTGTATATTAGGCCACAATTACAGTGATAGAAATGTCAAACATATGCATGCCTTAAATAAATCAAAATGCTAATAGCATTTTTTTTATTGCTTCTTTTGTGGAAGAAAAAAAGTCATTTATTTCCTCAATTTACATTGGGCTTCCAATTTATCTGAGCATAAACAGGTCTCCAAACTTACCAGTTGTGCTTGCATTTCTCTTGTGTTCTTCCACTCACATCGTAGGTTTAATCTAGATACTGACTAGTTCTTGTTGCCCTCTCCCCAGTCCTACCACTCCTTTCTTTAAACATCTCTAAATATTCTCAGAAGTAGAGAGCTGGGGTAATTCTATCCCAGTTTCCCAACTCACCACTGCACAAATAATGGGGTTCCCAGCATCTGGAGTGATGTAAGATCTAGTTGCAATCTATATTCCCTTTTCTATGCTATCATCTTATTAAAATCTTATTAAAACAACTACTTTATTAAGGTCAAGGAAGAACCTGCACTGTCTCTCTTACTTCCCTACCCTGGTGCAGAGCAGTTGCAATCTCTGCATGACTGTTTGTGAAAATGGCTGTAAAAGCAGTTCTGCTTTAGAAAAGTGCTTGTGAGTGGCCTTACTTCCATCCCTCTTCTTTCCTGGTGTGCACTCAGTTCACAGTGATATCACTCATGTTTGTTATATTTAAGACTGACAAAAGAGCAAATTTCAATCTTTGTTTGAATTTTCTAGTGATATGAGTCCTCTTTCCAGCCTCATACTGAAAATAAATAGGGTCTTTATTCATTAGGATTGAAAGTAGAATTTAAAAACATACATAATCTTCAGATAATTATTGGAGGGTTTTCCTTTTATGATGACAGGAAACAGGAGGTGTCTAACTAGAGTTCACAGCCCGGAACTGTCTGAAGTACTTAAACAATTAAAACAGCGTATACTGAGTTCCACAGTTTTATAGGGATGTGAATCCAGATAGACTGTAGCTTGGCAGGGGAAAACAACAGACAAACTGAAAAATAAAAATAGAGGCCGAGAGGAAGCAAAGAACATCTCCAAATTTACAGCCCTGTTTCTTCTTTCATTACATAATTATACAGCTTCTATTATTCATATTTGTTAACTATTTGCCTTTGCACCTCTTGGAATGCACATTGACAGAAGATGCAACTGTAATTGTATTAGGGTATCGGGGAGGGGAAAAAGAGGATAATTATTCTGAGCTCAGCAAGAACCAAGTGACACTGTCTCAAATGGGGCAAAATTTTCTATCAGCTCGGCAGTGACACTTCGTATGTCTAAAGAGAGTGTCACACAGCTCAAGAAGATTCTGTAGCAGAGAAATACAACCATATACTTGTGAGGTGTGCTGTTGATATTGTTCAATATGCTCTCAGTGCCCTGTGTACACTGATAGTGTGACAAGATGTAAAAATGAATGAGACAATTAATAAATACCAGAAATAAAGGTGACAATAATTGAATGCATGGAATCATAGAATCAGATAGGTTAGAAAAGATCTTTAAGACCATCAAGTCCAACCTTTACCAAAGGACATCTCAAATGTTAAATAATTGCTGGATGGTCCTGGGATGATTAACAGTGGATACTAACAAAAGAGCCTGTAGACCTTAAGTAAAGAAATACATGTCTCTAAAGGGTGCTCTGGTCTGACATAATTCAGTATGCATGCGATAAAAAAATGTGTAAAATGTTTGTCTCACACCTCACATAAAGTAATAGTTGTTGTCAGATGAACACTGAAGTCAAGATGTTATTGGTTCTCAATAAGAAAAAGTTACTTCTAGAACTCAACTCATTCCCACTCTTCAAGACCTCAACAGGGTATTTTTTTGTAACCCTATATATATTTCTTCTTTGCCATTTTATAATGATTCAGATCCTTACTGTTAATGAAAACATCAAAAAGGTTGCACTACGTCAGCAAATGAATTTCTATCTAAGTGTCCAAGTGAGGAAAAATGAAGGCAAGGATGAAAATCCCAGGAGACATCACACAGACTTAGGTCTTCAAGGAAGATAGATCTTTGTTTATTACACCTTTGGGGGACTGCCTTTTAAACATATGCAGGAGAAGACTGGAGCAGCTCTGTTAAATGAAGGTGCACAGCCTTTGTCTTCTAGAAATTAAGTATCAGTGAGGAAAATAGACTTTAAGACATTGACTGTGAGTCCTGCAACACTTCACTTCTGACAGCAGGAGACTTCAGGAACTGTCCTGTTACTGTTCCCTTCACAATTTTCTCCTAGTTTTTAAGTCAAAAGATGAAGGGTGAAAGATAATGACAATAGAAGTTGCATTAATTTACATCAAGTTTTCCAACTTTCATTTCAGAATTGTGTTAGAAGTCAGAATCTAATATCAAATTCTGCATATCTGCCTCTAACCAACCGAAAAAGGAGTACACAGGGTCTTATCTGCACTTGGTTACTGGTGCTCTGCTACTGTTCCAGGTGCCCTAGCAATATCAAGCTCAGCCAGAACCTGGTCTTGTTGTGTTGTGTGCTGTAAAGTACAATGACAGAGTTGCTGCTCTAGAACTGATAAATTGACAAGGACAAAATGTGCACATGCACAGTAAGACCAGATTCAGAAGTGTTCAAATTCCACTTATCTTTCACATAAATCATGTTTAATTGCAGCCATTCAGTTGTTTGCTAGAAATCACCTTGCAAATTAAGACAAGAGGTATGAAATGTTAACAGAAATATTAATTATGTACAGTTCATATCACTTTTCAAGACTATAAATCTTCATTGTGGTGTTTGCTCCCAACTTCAGCTCTAACAGGTCTTCTTTTAATTTCTTTATTAATTTTGCCTTGTTTAATGTTGTAAATGTATTGCCATTTTTCTGCTCACTGAGATGAAACTGCATCTATTTTTGTTGCTGGTGATTCCCAGGAGTATAAGGCACAGATGAGTTATACCTCATCAAAACTCACATTTTTCTTCTGTGATATACCTAGTCATGTTTTCTTGCTTGTATGTAATTCAATTTGTAGATGCCTCATCAGCCTCCCTCTCTCCTTGACACCTGTCAACTGTTTGTCCTCTTGGTGAAGGTGTTTAGTGCATTGTTATTCCAATCTGAGGAAAGTCCTTGGGAAGTGTCTGTCAGTAGGGTGTGTAAGATCACTGAAATGCAAACTTACATAGTTCTCTAATCCACTATTCAGGAATGATGACACAAGTCAAAATGCTGAGGCAATGCAAGAAATAGTCATTAAAACCCTTATGCTTTAAACAGTCAAATAATTTTGCAGCATGTTTTAAGTATCCTTATCCTGCAGTGAGCTCAATGCATATATGGAGAACCTTGGATCAGTAAATTTTCATAGCTGCTTGTAAGATTTAATTTTGAATTACCAAAATGAGTTGTAACTGTTTAAAAAGCAGTGAAAATGTAATTTATTTCTGTCTCTGAAGTAGAGCCTCCAAAAGCATTCTCCACTATATTTAGACCTGGAATGTTTTAAAGGGTGGATGTAGGCAGTATGAACAAATAATAAAGGTTAAAAACAAATACAGTTAAGATATGCTACTGACAAGGACTGGTGGCTTAAGCAGAGATTTTTTGTCAGAAAATTATGGCCTTCAGTATTTGTGTAGTAACTTTTTCTAGGCATGAGATCTCTTCTAAAGTTAGCACAGCATTTCTGAACTATGTTAGATTGACAGGCACAGAGAGGTAGGCTCTCAGCATGAACTTGCACAAAGAAAACAAAGCAAGCAGTCTGGCATCAGCAACCTCACGCCTGATCTGAAATGACCAAGTCTTGGAGTGACAGAATCATTTAGTCTCCTAACTGTTTCAGTGCCTGACCTCTGCTGAAACTGTCAAAATAGACATCAATGCCATTTATAACATTGACTGTGTAATATAGACATCTGTCAACTGAGAACTAGTCACCACCTGCATTTCAGTTAAGTCACCAAAGAGCCATCACTCAGCAGCATGTCTTGTAGACAAGCCTGCTCAAGCCTTGAGTGTAGCGTACTCCACGTTTCCTTCAGTGGGGTCTTACCTTTTCAAATAAACTAAAAGATGCTTCATTGAGCATAAAAGAACAGAAGTCATCAAACACCTCTGGAGTGAGGAGTAGTCACACAGGACTTTGGAATCAAGAAGATACAAATACAGGTATGATAAAGCAAATGAAGGAAATCAATCAGATCTACATGACCTCAGAGACCAAATTTTATAAAGTGCTGGGTGACGTGCATTTGGAAAAGCAGGAAGTAAAAAGGCAACAATCATTGAAGGGTGTTACAAGAGTCTCAATGGGAGGTCTGGAATAAGGCAATGAAAATGAGGTGAACTGGCGGAATGTTAAAGATGAAAAAGCAGCAATGCAGGAACATATTATGGTTACCTAATGTAAATGAGCAAAACAAAGCCTTCAAATTTTGTTGTTCAAAGTTGTCACTGGAACAGGGATGGAGGGGAAGAGAAGCTTCAGAAGAAATTCAAGGTGTTAACTTTTGACCATACTGAGTTAAAAGAGACTATGAATCATTCTGGGTAAGGTATTGGAGAAACCACCACCAGCATGAGATTAGAAAATTCATAAATCAGCACAGAGCAGATGTGTGTGGATGAACTGCCAGAAATAATATACTTCATGGGAGAAACAGAGAGTGAAGCATAGCATTTTGGAGTACCTCGGAGGCAACAGGAGAAAAGCGATGCCATCAAAATAGCTGAGAAAAGAACAGTTAAAAGAAAACAAAGTGATTGGACTATTATCCTGAAAGCAAATGGCCCTCAAGCACCAGCAGCATTGCTAACAACTCTCAAAAAGAAGAAATAAAGCCAATTCCCCCAAATGCAATAGCAACTACCATATTACTGGATTCTGTTTCAGCTTAGGGCAGTATTCAGAATCCCAGCAACAGGAGGACAGCAGAAGATCAGGAATATCCATCTCAGCTAAAATCAAGAAAGATGAGTGTATTTGAGTGTATTTGAGGCTCTGAGTTTTGGGCAGGAGCAGACATTACAAGCAATAGATATGTACAATGTACATTTAGAGGAGGGAAGGCAGCATTTACACAGTGTGCCTGAGGAACAAAATGGAACATCAAAGAGGCTGCACTTTACCTAAAATTTTTCTACTTCTTTTCAAAGAAAAATAAAAGCAAAACTCAATTGAATTGGTTGGTACTATAGCTCAGTATTTCAGAAATTTGTTTCTATAAAAATATATCATTCCCTACAATATCATGCTAGGTTTCTAGCTTGTTTTCCAGGCTAGGTACATATATGAACATAAACTTGAGGCTTTACTCACTCTAGCCCTTGAGAGATTTTACCTGATTTCCATCATTCTTAAAAACATTCAAAGTTTTAAACAAGGTAGTAGGTAAAAAAAAAAAATAATCATTTTCTAAAAACATTAAATGTTTTTGCACAGAGAATCTTAAGCAGACTAAGCCACACAGTTACACTCTTGCATTTCATTCTGCTTGGTGCAGAACATCACTACCAGAAGCTCTGGTTCTTCAGGGCTTCAGAAACATTTGACAACCACCCTGACTGAATTCTGAGTAGCTCTGAGGCCTTCACAAAGGAGTGATGGTGCTGGGGAAAAAAAAAATAAAATTTATTTTTGGAGGAACTTCTGATATTACAGAAAATGAATGCAAAAGGCCATCTGTGACACAAATACAGCTTTCTGTAGTAGTGTGATTAGAGCTAATTTTGTGCTGGAAAAATCCAGAACAGCCTGTGCACCAGAAGCAGATCCACCTGTCAGCTGTCTTACCATATTATTTGTAATTTCTTATGTATTTATGTTTTAAGTGCCTCTCTCCATATAAATTAGTTCCACATGTATTACATTAATATCTATTCTTTTTTATCTGAAAAAGTATTCCAAGACTACTGTGTCTAAAAGTAGAGTATTTAGTGTCTTCTTCATGATAACAAAAAATAATGATAATAAAAAGATATCAATCTTCTCCTAAACTTAAGTAGACTAAGTAGCAGCTTTTACAGGGCTCTAAGTATTGAATCCTTTCCATTTAAGTGAGCTCTGCTCTTAATTTCAGCTTGATCAACAACAAACTGGCAGTTAATTGTTCTCAGTTAAGCTTTCAATAAACTTTGATTAACATATGTATGCTTTGCTGAATTCAGCAGTACAGCATAGTGCATTGTGTAAGCAAACTGTTATTGTAAAAGTACCTGCCTTTAATAACAGATTTGAAAATTTTTTAAAGAATAGACTGCTTCATATAGCTCTGGAAATAAATACTCAAGCTGCATCTACCTTTTTGTGTTTGATGTCAAATCCTTGAACAAAACCATTTCTTAAAGTATGCAATCTCCTATTGCTTATTTTCGTTACACCAAAATTAACCTTCACATTTCAAGATAATTAGTTCTTAGAGAATACAAGCTGTTGTTATTTTATCAAAAACAGTGAGCAAAACTAGGTTTGAGTGTTCAGCCTAGAAAACAAAGCTGAGAGAATATCTACATAAATCTGTCCCACAGGGATTTTGCACAGAATGCTGAGGTCAGACACACACCATGGAAATTGCTATGCAAGAGACATACTGTGAATTGTAAACACTGCATCACAAAGCTGCTACCTTCAGGCTGCAGCCCTGCTTTCTTTTTTGATAGACCTTTTATCTGTGGTTTGAGATGACAACATGGACATTATTCTTTCATATCTAGCCCAGCTGAAAAGTTAGCCAAGACACAGCATTCCTGTTATTTGTTTTTGAGTCAGTTCATTCAGTAAAGCTAACACAGTCACTTAACAAGCAAATAAACCTTGGTACTCATGGTATTGCCCTCTCAGTTCTCAAAAGACTACTGTGGCTTGTGTGCGAAGGACAGTGTTACCCCGAATGAAAAGAGGGGCAACAGCTTAACTGATGCTGAGGGCAACTCTCAACTGATCAACCACAAAGCATTTATAAAAAGTAACTTTTTCCTGTAATTAGAAAACAAGAACAAAGCAAGCTGTTACTTCTGTGAAATGTCTTTGGATATCTAGGCAATAATAACAACTTTAGATGAACTCCCAAATGAGCTACAATGTCATCCAGTCATTAAGATTTTGAGTCTAAAGCTCAAATAAGTAATGAGATTTACAATATGGATTGAGATTTTTTTCTTCTTGTCGTGGTTTAAACCCAGCCACACATCTCACTCACTCACTCAACCCCCCTTTCTTGCCCTCCCCTGCTTCCAGAGGGATGGGGAGGAGAATCAAAAGGATGCAACTCCCACAGGCCTAGACAAGAACAGTCCAGCAACCAAGGTACAACACAAATCACTACTGCTAACAACACCACCAACAACAATGATAAAGGAAATAACAAGGGAAAAGAATACAGCATCTCACCAACCACCAACAGATAACTCACGACACCCCACTGCAACTCAGCACCTACCAAATTCCTCCTCCAACCCCCAAGACCACTAGCCCTTCCAGGCAACATTCAGTTACATCCTGACCATGACGTGCTATGGTATGGAATACCTCTTTGGTCAGTTTGGGTGAGGTGTCCTGTCCCTGCTTCCTCCCGGCCTCCCCTCCTCCCTGGCAGAGCCTGAGACAAAGCCCTTGGTCAGAGTAAAACATTCAAGCAGTAACTAAAAACATTCCTGTTATCAGTTTTGTTCCCAACTGAAAGTCAAAACACAGCTGCACCAGCTACCATGAAGAAGAACAAATGACTGCTACTGCTAAACCCAGGACACATACTATAAACTTTTGCTACTATATGTTTCTATCATGTAGATAACAATAGAAGGAATGAGAACACTGAAAACATCACAAGAAATCTTTCCTAAGTATTGTCAATAAAGTCATAAGCAATACTCACACATGGTTGCTGGCCCAGGCAAAAAAAAAAAAAATAAAGAGATGATGTAGCTCAAGATCAGCAGAAATTCTTCCTCTTGAGCATTTCATACAGAAACGGACGGAGAGTGTAGTTGGCCAGGACTTGCTTAAACCTAGTAACCCCATCGCCTACCAGTGCTTGACTCACCTAGGCATCCAAAGGACCTCTTGAGATAGATGAATCCAGGAAAAGTTTTTCTTTAGAACCAGACTGGCTGGCATGAGCAAGTTTTCACCAGCTTCTTGGCATCGGTAAATGGGGAACATTTCTTTCAGCAATTACCACATAAATAATTGCAAATTGATGTGCTAATATCAGTCTCCAAAAAACCTTCTATTCTAGTGTAAGCATATTGCTAGTGGCTAACCATCAGAGAAAAATGCAAGATCGTAAAATGTCAGATGGTCAGCTGCTTATCAAAAGCTGGTGCTCATCAATACAGTCTTTAAGTAAACCAAAAGATTCTGGTATCATCCAATTAGTAGTCATAGGAAAGCTCCATACAACCAGCTAGGCACTAGTATGTGTATGTATTTATAGGCCATCTGAGTCCATTAATGCCAATTTTTTGCACATTTGGTTCTCCGGTCAGAAGTGTTTCAGATGCATAATAAAATTCTTCATTAGATTGACATTTTAGGATGTGTGAACGCATTAAATCCTTTCAAATCAGATTCATATGCGGAGTAAATAAATGGAGGATCAGGGACATATTATACTTAAATTCATAACATTGAGCCCATGCATTTTAACTTAATAAGGTCATAATCCAGAGGCAACAAGTGCACTCTTATAAATTTGAGATTCAACATTATGTGGCATGCAATATTGTATTATTTTAAATAAAATATTCCAATTACATTTGACTATCCATTCCTATTATGTTTAATGAGGCAGGGGAAGTGAACAAAGACTAAAAGCTAATATTGAAATACATAGATATATGTATTGTATATGATATAATGATTTTAAACTTCTATGTACAGGGTTTCAACCTGAAGCAGAACAGGTTTGGGTATATGATCTTCTCCAGAACAAGTATTAATAATAAATACATTAATTAAATATTTACACTGAAAGTAAGTGCCCTATTAAATATGATTTTTGTGTCAGTGTTCTGAATTACCTTAATACTTGCTATCTGCTACCCAGTCACCCAGTGGTTTACATTTCTCTCTTTATTTTTTTCTTCAAGTTAATTACTTGCAAATTAAGTTGCTATGTGAGTAAATGTTAGTCTAGCTATTCAACAAGCATTTATGCCAGGATGCGAATTTTTATCATGTCTCTGTGGAAGATTAACGTAAATGAAATCAGATTCATGCTGCCTTCCAAAATAAATTACCAGCAGTTTTATTTTAGAACAAGTGCTTATTATCTTCCCAAATTACAGAGAATTTTATTGAATGCATTTTTTGCCATTAAATTATTTTTGGCCATTCTGGAAAATATGTATAATGCTTTTATGTCTCTTAAAAAAAAAAAATAAATCTCTGTGTTCCTAGTAGGTGCATACAGGAAATAGTAATTAGTTATTAGCAATGGAAGATTTTTATCCCAGTCATATTCCTTGTTATAGCTAAGGGGCAATTTCCACCAGCTTTAGTGTGAAATGGATCAGACAAAGTGAATATATATATATGTACACACACACACATATACACACACACACACATATATATATATGATAATGGTTGAACTTGATGATCTTAAAGGTTTTTCCAATCTAGTTCATTCTATGACTCTGTGATTCCACGAATGACTTACAACCTATTGACTGGTTGCAGCTGAGGATGGCCTTAAGCCCCAAGAACTGTTAACAGTCTTTATGAACCTTCCTTTAGGTAAGGGAGTAAGAATTTAAGGTATGCCAGCAACTGTTTTACAGGACTTTCTACACTTCTTCCTTCTTCAAAGTCTAATACACAAGAAACTTTAGGCTTTTAGACTGAAATAGCTGCAAAATCTTATACAGCAGAACATGATCTTAACCCTTCACTCGGAATTTCTATATGCTGAAGAATACTACAGACATCAAGAAAAATCTATATTGAATTTGCGTATCAGGATCTTGTTTCCTCTCCCTTCTACTCCAGACTTTATGAAACTTGGTTCCTTGGGTTTATTCCACAAAGACATTTCAACGATTTTCTGGCAGATTTCACAGGGTAGTTTCACTGGTGATACTGAAACATGGGACGGCCTGAATTACCTTAGTTTTTCAAATGTGTTGTTAATAAGATTGCCTACTACTAATGGCTATAAAATATCTCAGATTTTTTCTTTTTGATTTGCTTAGCTAAATTAATTGCTGCTAAGTTCATGTCCTGATTAATTTTTCCTGTGCTCATCGTTTAATACATTTGCATAAAAAAAAAAAAAAAAATA
>NDXB01004967.1:5994-29470 GCA_002631895.1 Agapornis roseicollis
TTTTTTTTTTTTTTTTTTTTTTTATTAAAAATGTGTTGTCCATTAGCATACCCATCTGATGTCAGTTTACCAGGCTAGGGTTACCTCTCCTTATCTGACTTCATGGTCCAGAAGTTTGGGCTTTCTTCTAAGTTTTAACAGAGAATTCTTGTTTAGTTTTACTGTATGACACAAGTTGGACTGAATGCAGACAGATGCTATTAGGTGTTGAAAATTTTGGCTTATGCATGCACTGTCTAAAAAGAATTGTGTTAAACCCTGGAATATCAGGTCAAGTCTCTGCTGAGTATAGAGAAGGCCTTTGTTTTCTTCTAGTTTCAATCCTCTCTCCTCCTTCCTTCCTTCCCTACCTGGTGGCTCAGGCTAAAGCCATTACTGTTTAAAACAAGGTGGACAAGTCTGGTGTGATAAGTAATATGAAAAAGACTGTGCGGAATAACGTAGCCACCTTGTGTGTATGTAATTTATAGTAAATACTGTGATTCCTTAGAAGAGTCTATACAAAAGTCCAGTGTACATAAAGCCTCTCTCAGATCCTGTACCAATACACAGTCCATGAAAATGTCTGAGGGGAGCTGTATTTGTCCTTGATTCTCCAAACAGCACCTCTTAAATACCACTGTAATGAGGGTGAGCTGTCAGACCTTGCCTCCAGGAGTGACAAAAAACAGATCCCTTGAGAAAACATCTCAATAACATAAATGGGAGTGGAGTAGCTGTCACTCAGCAACCTCATATTATCACTCTGCCTTTGTCAGGCTACCTGCTGGGAGAGATGGATACATTTGCAGATCCATCCTACAATGAAAGAGGCAAAGTATCTGTGCACAGCAGCTGCCCAGCTGGCATAACCAGCTCCAAACATACCAGGGGAGCTGTGCTTATCTGTATCAGGTGAAGAGATGGCCTTAACATTATAATGCTTCTTTCAAACATTGCTATGAGTTGCTGTTCCTTCATTACATTTTTTTTTGGTGTGTATTTTCCCCATCTCTAAAAACTTCCCATGCCATGCAGATCACTGCAGGACCTATATTCCTCAAGGCAGTTGGTTATAAAACCACTTAATATTATTCCTTGCTACAGTATGGGCTATAGCTAATTTTTAAACAATATTGAACATCTGTCATTCAGAAATAATCTTTCACATTTCCCAGTTCTACCCAAAGCAAAACCTCATTAATAACACACTTGCTGACCCATCTCTGTGCATACATGCTGCTTGTGTTGGCAGTTTCCTAACAGTAGATAACGTCACCACTGTGACCATGCTGGGAACTTAATTTTCTTTGCCCTCATGGCCTTGCCCGTGTGTGTGTGTATGTTTGTGATGCATAGCGGTGAGGTGCAGCTTTCTCCCACTGGGCAGTCCATTATTGTGGTATTGGCCCCAGCATATTTACCTGGCTTGCTCTGGGAGGCACTAGTCCTTTCTTGCTGTCATCCCTTCCCTCCCCTGGAAATTATTAGCTCCTTTGTTAGTAGGATTAGGTTAGTCATGTTTGACTACTGTAACAAAAAAACAGGCATTGCTGGTAAATAATAGGTGTTGTACTTTAAATTTTATTTATGTTGAGTAATTCAGAACATGGTACCTACACTGCACTAATGCTTTGCTTTCTTGCAGTTGCTGTGGCAGTCACTTGGGCTGATCGAGTGATCCCCTCTGTTGCCTGGATCATTCCTCTCTCTGTTGCTGTCTCAGTATTTGGTGCCCTCAACAGCAGCATGTTCACACTAGGTCGATTAAGCTATGCTGGAAGTCAGTCAGGACATTTACCTGTTTTAATGTCCATGCTTAACGTCCATTCTTGCACTCCAGCACCAGCCATGATATTTTCAACCACCATTGCATCCATTTTTATCATCCCTTCTGACCTTATTATGTTAACAAATTACTTTGGATTTTCTGCCTGGCTTATGACTGGATTGACTTGTGCAAGCCTGATTGTACTTCGATACCGGGAACCTCATCTGCATCGCCCGTACAAAGTAAATGGAAAAAGTTACAAAAAGTATTTGCAGATTTTTTTGAGTAATGGGTAGTGTGCAGAAGTTGCAGAACAAGTGCAAGTCGGAAGTGGATAGTCACTACAAAAATACAAATTATCACAGTGTTTTAGAGCCTTACTTAAAATCTTTGCTTAACTGTAGAGGGAAAAGAAATGAGCAGATGGTCTCTGCCCCAGAGACCCTGCACTTGAAAACAAGATTTGGATATATGCAGAATGGGGGATATGTGCAAACGACATTGAAACTGTACTAGTGTGGGGCAGTAACCCGAAAAATGTGGCATCCAGACTGGCTATTCATGGCTAGTTAAACCTTGATGTACTCCACTCTTTCCTGATGCCACAACAGACATTAAAGATAGGTTTAATTTCCTCTCAGTCGAGCTGTTAGAAAGCTGTGGTAGAAGTGTATGCTTATTGTGAAGACTGCTTTTAGGCACCCAACCCTGAGAATCTTTTAGGAGCCCATAATATCATATGTGGACAAATGGTTTTCAGGTACTGCCTATCTCACCCTCTTGATGACAGAAGGAGCCTGAACAAGTGTTTTAGAAAAGATGCCTATCTTGTAGGCAATTTGAGGTCAGATGAATCTCATCCTGAGTGAGATTGCAGCTGTAGGATAAATGGTACTCTAGCGTGGCAAAGAACACATTATTACTGTTATGAAGGCATAAAATCATGATCAGTTTATTTCCTAAACCTTTTTTGTTTTTTCTTTCTCTTGCAGGTGTTTCTACCAGTTCCATTTGTGATGGTGGCAATGTCTTTCTTCTTAGTTTTATCTCCCATAGTCTGGTCTCCAAATCTGCAATATGTTTATGCTTTCCTATTTATGCTGGGAAGTCTTATTGTTTATCTGCCTTTCATACATTTTAAATTGCATTTTTCATTTCTTGATAAAATTACATGGCACTTACAGCTCCTGTTGGAAGTCTCCCCTGCTGATGGATCTGTTGAGGGCAAACGTGAATAATAGCAGGTGTTTAATCCTGGTACAACTGAGAGCCCACAGAGGATTTTAACTGAAACTGTAGAAGGTAGAATTTAGATGATATACAGATGTACATGAGTGTGCATGCGTGTGTGTGTACGTATATAGATAAAAATACATATATGGCATACATGTATACATGCACTTACATGTATGTAATATGACTAAAAATCAATACTATCATCAAATAAATGCATAAGTACATACTAAACCTCATCATTATGTAAATATACTTTTGGATTCCAAATGAAATTGTCTGGATTATTTTTAGTTCATAATAGCTCATTTATTAGCACTTCTGTTTTTAAAGGCTTTTTTGTCTGAATTTCTTTTTAATAAAATCTTTGAAGAGCATAATAAAATTGACTGAGACCCTTTTTATTCCCAAGCAAACTGTATGTGGTGCATTTTAGCTATTCTAGAACATGACATACAAATTCAGGGTAAAATGTTGTGAAACACCTAGTAAGGCAATAAGAATTACTTATCCTATTCATCACAGGAATAAAACTAAAGGTATGGGGATTGTTTACATCTTAACATTAATATTGCCTTATTCCTTGGTTTCCTTTCAGTGCTATTGAGTAATAAGAGCTTTTTTAGGCCCCTCCCTTCCATTTTAATTTTGTTTATGAAAGCAAGATTATTTTTTCATAATTTGCACCATATAAAGTTCATTAATTTTTTAACTTAGAAACAAACAACCAGTACACAAGAAACATCACATAGGTGATTAATCTATTGATATATGCTTATCTATTAAAGCTCAGCAATAAAACCAGTAGATGGCTCTAGACTAGCATCTCTCTTAAATCATATTCTGGGTTGCTGGATGTATTGGTGAGAGAAAGTTTTATAGAGCATTGTATTGTAACAGTAGAATGAAAAACTTCTTGCTGGAAGATTCAATTCCCTAATATATAAGAAATCTAGACTTCAGAGTATTAAAGACTTTATCCGTAGAGTGATAAAGACTATATATAGCTATCCAGAGTATGGGGTAACCATTAAGAATGCTGGGAACTAATTGAAGGTTTAAGGGGATTTGACTTTGCACCAGAGCAAGCCCCTGAATGAAAACAAATGCATGAAGAAAGTGGCTTTTCTCGCAGCTGGTAATGTATACAGAATGAAAATTTGAAATAAAAAATAGACCTTTTAAAATGCTGTAGGAGGAAAAATCCATGCAATTAAAGAGTGAAGTGAATACAGCTGAGCCGGAGAGTGGATCCTGCTGAAAGCAAGACAGGAATCAATGTTTAATTTCATTTAATATTGCTATCGGAAATAACATTTCTCTTGTTATTTAAATTAAAAAAAAATCATAAGACTTGCCAACATTTTATAGGAGTGATATTTTAAGAACTGAATTCTAGTGCTCATTAAATGGAAGGAAAGATTTTACTGTGACTAAAGCACCAGTCAGGGATTTGTAAATGCAAGTATGGTGCCTGGCATTCTTGATCAAGTCACTTATTTAAACCCATGTTTTAACATGTAAATAAAAACAGGAGTAATAAAACAAAGTGTATGGGACAATAATATTGTATTGTAGACCACATGGTTAGAAAAAGCAGACATCAGGGGGATGTTGCTCAACTAGATGTGTAATTCCCATGTAATTTCATGTCAGTATATCTATTGAGCTTGTTTATACACCTGAATTCCATAAGGGGTTGAGTACCTAGTGAATATATATATCTATATCAGGGTATTTTTGGGTAATTGGAGCATATACCAATTAATGATACAAACTTCAAATGTAGACGTTTAGCAGTTTCAACAAATTAGGGAACTCAGAATTCCCAATTAAATGCAATCTGAAATAAATTGCACCTATGGAACAGGTTACCCAGAAGAATTGATAAATGCTCCATCCATGGCAGTGTTCAAGGCCAGATTGGAGAGAGCCTTTGGTGAACTGATCTAGCATGAAGCATCCTTGCTCATGGCAGGGGGGTTGGAACTAGATGATCTTAAGGTCCTTTCCAGCCATAACCATTCTATGATTCTATGATTCTATGTATCTTTTTTAATACAAAGTAGTTAGTTTTTCCTTTATAAAACAAATCTACAAAATGGCATATAAACCAGCATGTACATACCCCACAGTTCAATGATCATTGCCAAAGGATCAGCAAAGATAAAAGAAATAACAGATCAGAATTAAAACTGCCTGTGCAAACTTAACATGACCCCTCTGAAGGCACCTTACAATGGCCTTTGGTTATCAGATCATAAAGTATCCTTTCAATATACCCTTATCCCATTTATTGGATGGAATGGATGGTGTCCAGGTAGTTCACTATTATTTTCTTTCCATTTCTATGTGTGACCTTGCACTTCAGTTATCATTCTCTGCTCAGATGCTGTTCTTGATACACATTATTAATTTCTTTCAGACTTTTCTAAGGTGTTTCTCAGGTCAGCATCTGAGCACTTCACAGCAACCACTGATTTGTCTTTATTTTCATGAGCTGAATCAGTGGTATCATCTTTGCTTTCCAGAAAGTAAATTAAACTTATGTGTCGGTTGACTAACAAATGAATTTTGTTGCTTTTCCAGAGATCCTTCAGTTCATATCAACCACCATAATGGAGAACCATTTGGTGTTCTCTTAATGCAACTGTTCTTTTGAGTGAGTATTTTAGAATGCTAAATCACAAAGAAGCAAATACAGTGTTCAATTTATATATACTTCTTATTGTGGATCATTCTACATTTCCAAGCAATAAGCATAAAGGAACAGAATTCAAATTTATAACTCACATTAGCTACTCTGGCCAAGAGCAATTCAATATTTTAACATTATAGCTTGTTTTCAGTGACACTAGTTGGTCTCAGTTGCTTTCCTGTTTGAACATATCTCATAAAATACCATATAGAAGTGTGACAGGTTTAGTACTAGACTATATCAGACATTTATTTAATTTTTTAACTTTTTTTTTACCTTTGACTTCATAATTATTTTAAGCCTATGCATACTTGCATGTTTCAGAAGTTCAACCTTACAACAGATAAACTTATAAGGTTGATATATGTTTTTCAATATTGCACTGTCCCAGTTTGGCATGTAATGTTTTTCTAGGTTCCTAACACAATATTTGTATGTGTGTCAGCAGCACTACTCTTTTTTTCTCGGCCATTATGTCCATAAAAAGACAATGTAAAAATAGATAATCAGATAATCCTATTTTAAAAATTCCTTGTAGTTATATTTCATGATAACTGCATGTGTGCTGGCTGCCTTAAAAAATAATTTCACTCTGAGGCAAACCCCAGCTTGTACAGAAGGAATAAAAAAAACCCCGGCAATTAATTGATTTATTTCCCTTTTTGCAGACAGTGTTAACTGTGATTCCAATAAAAAGATAATAAACTAATAATAAACAGTTGTGGGTTTGTTTGTTTGTTTGTTTTTCTTTTTTTGTTCTTTGATGTGGTGATTTTTGGTTGGGACCTATGGTTTACGTAGGGGAGAATATATGAGGAACTGCCAATAGGCATGAGGAACTGCCAATAAGAACATACCTCTTAGGCATGGAGGGGCTCGGACCTTCTGATTTCTAATCTTAGGTTTGATATGTGCACTGTGGGCATTGCTAAGGTTGCCCACATCTCAGTTTGCACATTTGCTAACAGACAAACAGTTGGGTTTTAATAACTTACATGTCAAAGAGTATTCATTTGTCACGTTCTGGATCACAGAAATTATTCTTGTCATTGTCCTCTATGGCTTATTCCAAGTGGAGGGGGACCTTGAGCGTTCCCAGATCTTATTGCCTTGATATGGAGGGTAAGAACTGTATGTTTCAGGCTTTGAAGCTGTTTCCTTTCTGCTTTTGAACAGGAAATGAAACATCTTTAAATTAGCAGGTTTGGATAACCTGTATCCAGCAGGTTTAAAGGCACTGTTGGAAGCTTGAATATTAATATTGATTTCCAATAATTCTTGTAACCTAGGGGAAGTTTCGGGAGAGCAAAAGAAAGTTAGCATGCTAATATTTAAAAATAATAAAAGAGATGACCCAAGTAATTATAGGCTTGTCAGTGTGACATAAAACCTTGGAAAAATAATGGAACAGCTAATACAAAACTGAATTAAGAAAGAATTAAAAAAGTAGCATAATTAATGCCAGTTCATTTGTGTTTATGGAAAATAATCCTATCAAAGCAGCTTCACATTGTATTTTCAGTAATTTTCATTGATTAAAGGATAATAATGTTGATGCATAATACCCAAAGTTCTTTACTTGAAATGAGATAAGTCTTATATCCGGGGGATGACAAAATCACAATGACACATTAATGCAAATGAGATCTCAGTTTAACCTGTGAAAAGAAGTCTCCAAAGCAGCCCCACAGAGATCAGATCCTGGTTCTATTGTCTTTCATATGCCTGTCAGTGGTCTGTAAAAATGGAGCTATCGCTAAAGCTAAAATGTTTATATGTGACTAAAATGGAAAATGGCATAATGAAAACTAATATGACAGAGCACAGAGCCAAGACCCTCAGGATTCTGTGATCAGCTGGGCAGAGGCAAACAATATGCTCTGCAAAAGCTACAATCACATGTGAAATAGCCTAAACCCTTTCCCCCTTTCTGGTGGCAGCACACTATTAAATCAGCTTTGTTGCTGGGGACTAATGAGAAGTGGTCCACAGTTGTCATGAAAGGTCAACCGAATGGAGCTTCAGTGAGATCCTGCTTCTTTATGTGGCACTGGCAGAGATGCTTAGACCTGCTTTGAAGAACTGATTCCAGTTCTTTTTCCACAATGGGAGAAGTGCCTGTGATTTCTCCCTCAATCCTTTCCAACGGTGGACAGCTACTGACACAAAACTAACCATGAGCAATAGCTGCAACTTGGATATTTTAGCTTAGCCAAAGGGAAGTTGTTTGAATTGAAGCAGAACTAAATATTAATAATTGGCTTTTTAATTAGCAGATAAAGATAACACAAGATCCTTGACCTGAAAGTTGAAGAAATTCAGACTAGATTTGAAGTATATATTTTTATATATATATATATACACACACACACATTATTTTGTAAGGCTCAGTATGTTAATTCAGACTTCATTAAAAATACATTCAGGAAACATGAGAATAACTTTTATTTCTCCCTTTTCTTCTTAATCCCTTTTTGCAACAAGTATGTTTCAGCCTTTAATATATTTTCCAGCAGAAATTTCTGTCAAAGCTATTCCTATCAATGTTTAAAAGTTTCTCTTATGCAGCACATTTTGACAGCTCTACTTTTTTTCCAAAATTGTCTGATCATTCACTGTGTGGTCTTTCTAAGCCAAAAATGTTATGGCATAATTTTGAATTTACTGTCAAAAGTCGCTGAGGATAAACATGACATCTGCCAAAACTCGTCAGCTGAGTTTGATCATATGTATGTCAGCTGTCTTTCTGATCTGCAGTTTATTCTCATTGCAGGCAGTGGTTGGATTAGTTTGGCAGAACTGCTGTAGCAAATTCTTGTGAAATACTCAAAAAGTCACCCAAACGTGAAAACATGCAGGACACTGAATTGCAGTCTTCAGCTTTGTCTTCAGCATTAGAAGTTTTTTGCTGTCAGAAATGGCATCTTCTCTGTGCATTCATTGCCATGTAAGTTCATGCCTGTTACCTTACACTTGCTGGTTGATTAAGTTTTTTTTCCCCACTAATACTCAAGTCTGGGTAATTGTTCTGATGTGTGAAAAATGTATTGCTTAATTCTGAACTTGTCTGCTTTGACTTTCTGGTTTGGTTTTAGCTCTTTCTTTGCTGTTATAGAATTTCTGTTCTCTGAATAGATTTTATTAGACTGATCAAGTCATTACAGATCTTGCCATGTTCACAGAAGGAAACCTTCACTAAAATTAGGTTGTTATTTTTTTCAGTTTATTTAATGAAATTGATGATGTGATTCTTTCTACATTTTCTCTGGAGCAAGCTTGATCAGCCATCCTCTGAGGACACTAAAACTAGGCTTAGTATCTGAGAAGCAGTCACACAAGTGGTATAATATAAGGCTCTTGTAGGGTGAAATAGGATTTTTGTGCTTGGACTGCATGAATTATATTCCAAATATGGCCATAATGTCTAAGGAATAGCTAAGAAGTTATTCTTAGATAGTCTAAAGAGTTGTTCTGAGCTAGTTATTTGCCAAGGCTTCTAACAGCTGCTCCAAAGCAGTGTTTCCCAGGTGAGACTCCCATGACCTGGAAAGATGATTTGTGTTTCTTGTTTTGGATGGGTGATATACAAGTTTGTAGTTCAGTGTCCAGGTTCAGATTATTCAGCATGACTTGTAGCAGCAGCTTCCCATTTCATTACCTGTGATTTTCATTAACTTGTCAGATCCAAAATATGTAAGGGATAGCTTTGTGTGTTTTCTCCAGGTTAGACTGATGAAGTATTTTAAGGAGCCTAAGGACGCAAGGTGGTAGATGAGGGACTCCACTAGCAATAAACTGTTGAAGGATGCATTCTTGTTCACAATTACATTTTGTGATTTACTGGCTTTATTCCATTTAGCATGTAGTGTGATCTTTTTCTATAAATCTTGGGTTTGAAATTTAAATGCAATATACCAAATACGTGAAAAAAGTATAATCTTACCGTGTTGTTATTATTACATTTAACTTGGGGGATCCCACACATAGGTGCTAATGCAGTTTCCCAGTGCAATAGGAGAATACACTGTATTTTTGGTATAGAGTCACGCTTGCAATAGTTTGATTTTACATAGTTTGAAGAAAAAATCTTCTTCATTGTTTTAGTGTCATTCAGCCTTTTTCCTGTAATCAAGATAATGCCTATGTTTTATTGAAGGAAACACGAAATATTCTCTGGAACTGGAACCCACTGACATTGCCTGGTTCATACTAACTTAGCCTTACAGATTTTTCAAAAACCTGCACAACTGGAAGAACTAATATTTAGGGTATCATCACCATGACCATAATTAATCTTTGGGATTTTATATATAATCAATATCGTTAACCCCTAGACACAAGGCTTTTCCTTAAGAAAAAAAAAATGAACATAAATATCAGCTTTTTAATTGATCTTTTGGTCTCACAAATCCTCATTTTGTAAAATGCTTGGCAACACATGGTTCTTACTCAGCTATTCTAAATCAGACATGTAATTTGGACATGACAAATGTACCTGACAGTATTGTCCAGATATTTCAGTAAGTTATACAAAATTATTCCTTTGCTCAAGTAAGTTTATAGTTTATAGTACAACTATAAAGCTGGTATCAGGTTCATAAGCTTTTCTGGGACCTAATTGAAGTGGATGCTGTCCTTGATCATATCACAGTAGTTCTGAAAATCATGATCAAGCAGTGCAGACCTGGGAGTGGGTTTTCAGAAAGGTATTGAGACCTTAGCATTGTCTGGATATGTTTGAGAAAGCTTCAGATGACCTGCCACCATGATTTCTGCACAGTCAATGATGCAACTTAGCCACCTTTGACTGAGACCCATAGACCAGCACCCTCAGGTAGTAGGTGTCAGAAGCAACCCTCAAAGACAAAGGTACATCTCAAACCACAATTCCCTTTGGGTCTGTTGTAGTGGAAATATTTCCTTCCACCTATAGTTAACATAACAGTCTGTAATTAAATGCTGAAGGTCTTTCACCAGAGGAATTTATCAAGAACAAGGTGAGGATGGAAAAGAGCCCTGTCTGATCCCCTGACTTTGTGTTAGGGCCAGTCATCCTTTATCTGCATTGATGTGGCAGTGGAGAGAAGGTTTCCGGGAACCAGTGGAGGTGGCAGCAGCCTAGGTAAATCACCACAGTCGCAGTGTCTGACCCTGTCCTCTGTGCATTTATTATAAGAAGAGCAATTTCCCTGGTTGTCATCTAACACCAGCTGAAGTAGTCAAACAGGCTGATGAATGAAAAGTTCATTCTCTTGGAGCCAGAAGGCTTTATTTCTCCAGTCCTAAGCTGGGATAAGGTGAATTTAGTGTAAGCTAACAGTACAAAACAGAGATAGGAGATCTGGCAGAGGAACAGGCAGAAACAGACCTGCAGGTAACAGCAGAAGGATGTTAATCAGGGAGCAGCTGGCTGTGAGCTGATCTGAAGCATGTAAAAAGTGAAAAACTGGGAGACGGGCATTCATCTTTGTCTGTTGGGTTCCAATAAGGCTTAGAAAATCTTCCTCAAGCAAAAAAGTGCAGATTTGAGTTTGCATATCCAACTTTAAATTATAGTAGGACTATATCTGAGGCTTGCTGGAGTGAAATACCAGTGAAACCAATGGATAGGCTTACATTAACATGACAAGGGTTTATTTCTTTATTGGCTTGAATCACATATAGGATGGAATGGTCTGGTTTGAACTTTCGTTTCACTTAATGCATTTAAGAAAACCCTGCCTACATTTTAACTCCTTGAAGATCCTCTGAGAGTGTTTGTCTTAAGCATCTAAAACATTCTCATGAAATTTATTTAAATGCATTCATTTACAGAAACCTGCACCCGTTTTTCTGTTCTTGCAATTTCTGTTCCAGAAATGCTTATAGCACATTTGCCAAAGCTTTCCTAGCCTTTCTCCCTATTTCCATCATCAGTGTCATCCTGGAAGCTGAAATGCTGTCCCATAAAAGAGGCCAGGCCTGATTTGTGCCATGGGTAGCTGATACCTCCTGTGTTTGTTTAAGGGGTTTGTTTAAGGGGTGGAGGAAGTGGAAAAAGAACCCCAGCAAGGACTCTGGGTGAGATGACTAGCCTGTTAAATCTCTACATTTCTGGCTCAGTGACTTGACAAGAAACAAAGGTGTGAGACACTCTTCTCTTTCAGTATGTGTAGAGATAAAGAGGTGTTTCCCCCTCCTTAATCAAATCATTGTCTGCCAAGATATGCCAGCATGAGCTTATACTTCATCTCACTGCTATGTGAGATAGCACAGTTACAGTGAAGATTAAACTACTGAAAATTATGTTGAGAGCCATTTCAGACCCTATTACCCAGGAAATGGTAGAATTTGTCATTTAGATGCACCATTTTGCAGTAGCTTTCTTCCATTTTGCAGAAGTATGAAAGCATAACATGTCAGTAAAGTTTTCATTCCCTCCAGTGCCACTTATTGTGTACTTGCTGAAGTATTCACTTTTATCTGAAAGAAGTCCATGAGTCCAAGGTGATAACAGAATAACATCATATGTTTTCATTTTCATTTTAAAATTATTTTATCTGGCTACTATCTCCATCTCTTCTGTATTTCGTGTGTATCTCTGCCAAGTGAACTGTCTGGTAAACAGCTTATTTTAAGCAAACATTGCAACATTTGATAGATCCATTTAATAAATGAATTTTGAATTTTCTACTGTTTCTGTTCATACAATGAATCTAATTTTAAAAGTTATAATAATCAAGTCAGGTGATGAAATATATTGTGCTCAGTCAAAACGTTAGTATGATCCATTTTTTTTCACTTCCTGAAGAGCAAGTTAAAAAGCAAAATTTATAAAAACTTTGGAAATTAGTGTGGAAAAAGAAACCAAGAAAGGATCAGAAAAGGTTGAGACAATAACAAAGCAAAACTTATTTACTGCATTACTGACAGTGAACTAGATGATGTTTAAGGTCCCATCCAACCCTAAACATTCTATGATTCTATGAATGATGTTCCTAGGAATGAAGTGCTATTCAAAGCAAAAAAGAACATGGCCTGTATTGTGGTTCTTTTTCTTGAAAAATATTTACCTGTCCTCATCAGTACAATAATCTGTATTTTTTTCCTTAACACAATACAAACATTTTTATATTTACAAAACGTTTTTGGTTGCATATGTGTAAAAGCTGTATGCATTGCATGTGTCTTACAAACTTAAATGTAGTTATCTTCATACACTTTGCAGTATAATTTCCTTTCTTCTATGCTTAGATAAGTTGTTTTTCACTATTATAAACCATAGGAAGGATTTTTTCCATTCACACTTGAATTTGTGCTAGAAATGTTTTTCTGTTCACTTCTTCACCACAATGGGAGTTAGAATAAAAGGAGCAAGGAGAAGACAGAAGAGTAAATTTGATATTGTGCATAAGACAAAATAAAACTGTGAAGTCTGATTACTGCAAATAAACCTGATATATTATTGTCTGAGAGAAAACAGCTATTTTTAAATAATGAGTCCATGAACCTTATTAAATGCAGTATAAAGTCTCGGGGAAGAGCTAACAGAAGAATAATCTAATATTTAAAACATCTGAGCGCTGCTTACTCTCATTTCACCTCTCTCTGAAGGTTTCAATGTCTTCAGCATCTCCCATACTTATAATGCACTGAATCAGCCAGTGAAGAAGGTCATGATCTAGCTGGTTGCCTAAATCACATCATATAAGTTATGTTGACCAATCCAAGTAGTTAAGTTATAAAGACACACAATTTTTTAAGAGCTTTGTCTTCTTTTTGAAGACACAAAGACACAATGGTCTTACATGACAATTTTTGAAAGATGTAAAATTTTAGGGATGAACTGTTGTCAATTTAAACAAATTTTTACTGCAACTATGCAAACTTTATAAAATAATATGGTATTTTACTGGGATTTTCCTCTGCTGCTTCTACTATGCTCTAAAGCTCAAGGATTTGTCTTTTTAAAGCCAGAATGACAACTACAGATATCCAATTAAGCTGATTACATATTAAGATGTGTCTTTGCTGCATCATTAACTCAAGAAATGGATCAACAAATATCATACCCCGTGTAAAAACTGTAAAGTCATTCAGTCACAGACTCACAGCAGCACTCGTTGGGAGAACTTCTGGCAGCCATCAAGTCCAGTCTGCTGTTCAGAGCAGGACCATCACCGACACTAGACCAAGTCAGCTGTGCCAATGTCTAGGCACAACTTCCAATCTTGGAAACTTCCAAGGATGAAGTTTTCACAGCTTTTCTGGGAAACCTGCACTACATTCCCACTGAAAAGGTTTTCCTCATGTCCAGATTCAGTCTTCCTCACTGCAGTGTGTGGCCCTTTGTTATATCATTTGCCACTACTGAGGAGCTGTCAGCTTTGTCACCTCTGCAATTACCCTTCAGGTAATTGCTGGTTGCTCTTGTCTCGTCTGCCCAGCTCCTGCAGCCCCTTGTGATGGTGCTCTCGGCCCCTTGGCAACCTTCCCCTGCCTTTCCCCTTTTTCAGCCATCTTGAACTGGGGACCCTGGTACTAGACCTGAGTGCTATGATGAGCACAACCCCTTTTCTTGGGCTTCTGGCCATGATCTTCCTAAAGGAGTCCAGCATGCAGTGTGCCTTCCATATGATGAGAATAATAAAACACTGAATGCTAAAAAAAAAACCAATCCTTATTTTGAATTGTTGGGAAATGATGAGATATAAGGCTTCAGCAAGTGACCTCAGGGTTAAAGCAGGTCTTTTTGATGAAAATATGAGCTCTGAGCCCAGTAGCAGTAACAATGAAGCAAATACAATGCCAGAGGAATGATCAGAAAAGGGTCAGAGAGCAAAACAGCACAGCACTATCTGCTTTTGTAAGTAAGAACCAGGATGTGCAGTTTCAGTCCTATTTCAAAAGGACATGCTAAAACTAGAAAAGATACAAGTGTTGTAAGGGTAAGCAAAGACTAACTCCTTATTAGTCATAGATTCTAAATAGTTTAGAATTCATCAGCCTGGAAAAGAGACAACTGAGCAAAAATGCAAATAGAGGCTTGTGAAATTGTGAATAGACAAAGTGACAGGGATTTTTTTTTCTCTGTATTTTTCAAGATGATAACTAGTAGATAATCAAATTATATCAGTATCAGTTAGAAGCAAAAGCAAAAATGACAGCTTTTTTAACAGAAGATATAGTTAACCCATGGAATTTCTTGGCACCAGGTATTGTGAATGCTGAGATTTACCATGATTAAAAAAAACCAAACCAAACCAAACCAAACCAAACCAAAAAGTCCTGGACAAATCAACAAAGAAAATAAATTGTGGGTTATTAGAAGTAATATCTCTAGTTTAGTAGGTACTAGTGCCAAAGGCTGACAAACTAGCCTGGGGAAATACTCACAACATGCTTGCTCTTCTTTCTATACTTTTATCAAGCATTTGCCACTGGCCAACGTTGGAGGTAGGGCACTAGGAACTAGAATATCCTTTGCTGATCCAGCACAGCTGTTAGATATGGATGTTTTGTGGTATGAAAATAATATTTATGAATTTTTTCTTCCAGAATTTAAATTAAATTAAAAAGACCATGGTACCCAGATTTCTAAATCCTCCACAGAAGAGCACTTTTTCCTGTTAACACCTTCCACCTTGGAAGACCAGTAGTGTGAATGGAACGATGTGAACTGACTTTTTTATAAAGTCCAGTGGGGTTCTGCTAAGTGAGAAACAGGCAATTTGGAAAAGGAATTCACTACTGTGTCAAATATTTGTCACGTCTTAATCCCTCTGAAACCCTTCCTGTAGAGAAGTAAAAGAATAATAGCCTTTTTGCTATACTATGAGTATTGTTGTTCCCAATTAGCAAAAGTTTCCCCTTGCATGTACAGACTTTTAGCTTATGAGCTCTCTTAACAGAGTCAAGGCTTCAAAATAGCTGGTGACAGCTTATCTGTGGATAGAAAAGATTTTTTGAGGACACTGTGTTTCTGATGCTGAGAATGAGTGTTCTTCCTAAGGTCAGTACATCAATTTCAGCATCAGCTGTAGTCCTGTTCAGTACTGTGAAAGTCATTTCTTTTGTGCTATCAATACAATAGTGAGACAGCTTCCTCTTGCTTTTCAGGAAAAACTACTAAATAAAAGTAGTAGAGCCATTTTCAAAAGGCAACTTGAAAACATGTAAACACTGTGCTTTCAGTCAACTTAAGCATACGAAGCCATGCTCTTAGACAAAAACAAGAAGCTGAATCATGTTACAGAGTCCCGCAGCTTTTTCCACTCTGTGGCCAGAATCAAAAGCCACAGAAGTTCTTGAGGTACTTTCTATTTGACATCAAAGGCCTTTGTGGCTGGACTAATTGTGGGATGATATTAATCTCTGTGGCAACTGTGAAAACCACTTTTTGCCCATTTTGCAGCTTCTGTCATGTGTGTGGGTGTTCGTGGCTCTTGCTCTTGCTCTTTCATTCTTGCAGATGGTTTAACCGTTTTGCTAATGTGGGCATCTTAATTTCATGTGTTTGGCTTCCAAGGCAGGCAGGAACTACCATGAGTTTGTGCCTTCCTGGGCTGGTCACACTCATCTAAATGCAGCAGTTAACGTGCCTGGAACAACCTGTGCTGGGCATCACAGCTGAGCCTTTCCAGACCTGGCCATAGGGTGAAATCCAGTCTGCTGTGGCTCTAGGGCTGGCACTGAGCTTCATATCTTGGCAGACTGTGCTGGGTGTCTGTTTGCAGGAAGTCAGATGGGCCTGCTCATGCTCATGTCCCTCCCCTGGCAGGCTGCAGTTATAGGCATTTCTTAGATCTTCAAGTGTAGTTCATATGGATGGATCCACAATCCTACAGCTTTTGCCTGCTCATCAGCAAGCAGTCTGTTCCCAGATCATACCTTTCCCACTGAATATGCCTGCACATGTGCTGTTACTTTGCCACACAGACTTTGGAATAGTGCTAGAATTTAAAGAAATAAATAGATAGCAACCTATCCATAATCACTTCAAGAATAGGTGTTTCAGTTTTAAATCAATCCCAGGCTCTTATAACTACCATTTAAAAAAGAAAAAGAAAAAACCCTAATGAAGTACAAAGCTTTGCATTTCAGCTGCACAAAGATGAGCCTGTCATATAGAAGGTCTGAGGAGTAGTAATATTATTATATTGCTTTTAGTGGTTAAATATTGCTCACATCCACGCATTCAATATAACTTTTTAAAGCTCTCCTCTAATATTTTGGATTGGAAAGAAGAAAGGAAATATATTCCAGCTTTGTACACCTCTCTGGCAAAGGCTATAAATCACTTTCTCTTTGGGGACAAATATGTAATCTGCTATATAATCTCTGACTTTAATAAGAAGACAGAACAACCAAAAGCAATTTCTCTTGTTATAGAACTGTGAGTACATAACCAGTTTCACAGACCCTGGTAACTCTTGGTAGGAATATCCAAAGAAAGGCAGCATTCTCAAGAGAAACAATGAATTTCTATTACTAGGCACAAGAGGAAACTGCTTTGAATGTTTTCAGAGATAAATTAGTAGGATATAGAATTAGTTTATTTTGAGTCCTGTGCATTATCTACCAATTACTGACTTCCTAGGAAGAGCAATATCTGTACGATACAGATGGCAAAGCTGTACGATACAGATGGCAAAGCTGTGGTCAGGTTTTGCTGTGCAAATCCGTGCCTTACTTCTGTCTAGGATGCCTCCTTCAGAGAAGTTCAAGAGGAGACATTTTCCAAACTGGACACGAATCAAAGGAGCTGGGGAACTACGGGTTCATACTAAATGCAAAGCCCTGAGTTCAAAGTGCACACAAAGACTCTCAGTATGCCATACCAACTGTGCCCTTCTGAAATGCACATTAGCAAGCTATGTTGCACAATGCCACTGATGACAAAGGAAGAAATAATTGTATTCTTTTTAATGGCTTTTATTTTTTCATGCAAATGAAAACTTTCAAGCCTTGGGTTTATTTTCTAGTTTAAGTCTGTATTACTGCAGTCCATGTTCAAAATGCAGAGATGTAGTAGTTCAAACTAGATAATGTGTACGTGCCTAAATTTTTTTATCATTTTAATCTGAAAATTCCTGTTTCTTCTTTGCTTTTTCTGTCAGCAGTATATTCCCAAGGCTTTCATAGGATACCATTTGGTATTCTTTACTTAGCATCAAAACCCTATGAACAGAAGTTCGCCATTTGAAGATGCACTGTGAGACCTCTTCAGAAACAACTTTAAATAGGGGTTCATTAAGTTTGATTAATTATTCACTTGTGTCACTGCAATTTAGGCAGGATTCATTTAAATTTATAGTAAGTTTAAGCAAGAGGAAAACTTGCCAGTGTGGGCCATTAAAGATGATGGTGCTCAAAGCAATTTCACCCTCAAAGAGGGCTTTCCCCCCAGAGTCAGCTCATAGTTTTGTAGTGGCGCAGACAAAACAGAACTGCATCAAGATAAGTGTCAGTGACTTTAGAATGATAGAATAGTTTGGGTTGGAAAGGGCCTTAAAGACCATCTGCTCCCAACCACCCTTCTGACCCTGTCCTTAAACTCTGCAGATGGCAGCATTCAGGGTGTCAGAGAGGGAACCCCAGGCTGAGTTGAAGGAAAGAGGACAGGACAGCAAGGGGAGATTCTGGAGGGTGGTAGGTGACCACCATAAAGTGTCAGAGCTTGGAGGTGGGCTGGAGTTACATTGCTCCACGGAGGAGCTCCATGTCACTTACATGTGTAACATTCACCACTGAGTGGGTGTCTCCTCCCAGCGTTGGCAGCATGGAGTTTGCTCCCCCACTGCAAGGTGAGAGCAGGGCTGAGGGCTGCATTTCTTCCTCTCCCATACTAGCCCCTACACGCAGGGCAGGCAGTGGCAGAGGTTGCGCAGGCAGCAGGCTCTGCACCCCTCAGGTTTTGAATTTCCTTTGCAGCTACCTACTCCATTGACTTCTATTTGCAATTATAAAGACTTTCTGCTCTCAAATTGTCTATTTCATACTTAAGTGCTTCTAATCTTTTTTGCAAGAATAACTGTAATTACAATGCTTTCCTTTGATTCATCTACAGTATCATTACCCAGAGAAAAAGCCTGGATTCAGCAAACATAACTTTTAAAAAAGATTGTGGGCTTGTGGTGGAATTAATGGGAAAATGTGAATATGATAGAAGCAGCAGATTATTTGATTTTCTTTTCATCAGTTTGTCCAGATATTATTTTACTTGTGATGGTACTGACTCCTGGACTTCAGATATGTCTTGTTTGTAAGTCAAGGAAGTTTTCCCAGTAGAACTGTGCCTGGGAAAGATAGATACATGGGGTTTGATAGAATTATAATAGAAAAGTAAAAGGTTTCATGAATTCTGGCTCAAACTCCAGAAATAAATGAAAAGCAATTGTATCAACTGTTTTACATGGCAAGAAATGAAAGCCTATTCTATTTATAAAATCACATTAATTAAATCCCAAGAATTTGCTTATGCATCCATACATATTCTTTAAATCCACTATCACATTAAATTTGAAAGATGATAAAGCTGTAGTCATAATTTAAAAACCTAACACATTTACATTTCATTATTTGTAACAGCTAAATTCAGGTTTGCATCACATGTCTAATTTCCATTTTCTAGGTAACTCATTCATAATATCAGATGGTAATATCAGCTAAATCTAACAAATATTTTAAAGCTGTTAATATAGTTGTAGATACACAGCAAAAAAAAAAAAATTACATATTTATTAGACATATTCCACTCTGAAAATCAGTGAATTGATCAAAGCATAGAACAAGAAGGATAATAATAAGGAAAAAAAAAAAGCATTTATTATTCTATTTTTTTTATTCATTGCCTTTTAACAGGTGTCAGCATGACACTGGTGTGAGACACATGGTATAGGTCAACATCATTCAGATGTTAATTGCTCAGAAGTTCAGCACTCACCAAAGGAAGCTGCTGGCCAATAACTTAGGCAAACCCCCGTCTTTCATCTTTATTTCATGTCTTAAGCTGCAGTGCAGAAAAATTCCTTATCTTTTGGGAAGATAGTTGCTGGTGTCTTATAGATGTCAGTCTGCCATGCCTAGAAATTTCCTAGCTTGCTCTTGTCTGAATTGGCTTTCCAAGAAAAGTAGTGGCTGTCTCAGAGATAAAAAAATTATCCTTTGTTTGCACAGTGGTGTAGGTTGTCTTTAGTATTTAAAGACATTGCTATAATATTTTTGACTTTTCATACTTTTTATGAAGGCTTACATTATCCAGATCAATGCTGAGTCACAGACAACATCCAGAAATAACTGTAATTAGAAACATGACTAAGTCTTAAATGTTGAATGTACTCTTCTCAACATGTCATCTTCTTTAATCAGAGCAATTTTGTTTGGGTGGTTGGCAAGACTGGCAGAGTTCTATTGGTTACTACCCATTTTCTCAATATGTAACAAACCTACTTAAATCTTTGTCAGTTGATGTAAATCCAGAATATTTCAGGTCTCAATCTCTACTGCTGTGTTTTTGCTGTGCTTGCATTGATGCTATGATTTATCAAAGCAGTGGATGTATTGCCCTAGGAAATAATGTGACTAAACACGTGTAAACACAGAGTTTGTTAGAGCAGTTGGGGATTTTTCATGATGAAAATGCTATGCTACATGTAATATATTTGCTGACTTGGATGATTTCTTAATTTGACCAGCTCAAAGGTACAGCCCACTTGACTAGAGCTTGTACATAACAGGATACATCTCTAGAGACTACGCAGATACTTTAATTTGAATTTTTTTACCACATAAAGTTAAAAAATGAAGGAGGCTACTTAAAATCCCTATCTGAATGTGCATATAGAAACTTGTATTAATCCTACTATTCAGTTTATTCAGTGTTTCTTCTGACTAATGTGGCCTTTTCAGTACTCTTTTGGAAAAAAATAAAGATTGGAAGTTTGTATTTTATTGCTTTAGCTTGAATTCCCATGAAAAGATTGATAACATAAGGCAAACAGCCAGTGCTACACTTCTAATATTGAATGGCCTTTTCCTTTGCCAAAATGCTGATTAAATGAGTTCTGACCTATATTGTTTTTTACATCAGTGCCCTTTCACATACACAAAAAAATGGAAGTAGAGATAATTAACCTCAGTGAAGTGTGACTTAAACAAGGAAGGAAATTTTTGCAGGTTCCTAAGTGAAATATTCTTTTCTTAAAGTCCCTGTGGCTACTACTGTGTTGTGCTGTACACCCAAAAGTTCAGACTGGAAGTTAGATTTAGAGAGATGCTTATTTCAGAGACAAGGGAAGTGACTGCAAATATTTTACCCAGTAGCTCCAGATTTATGATTAGAACCCAAGTGCGTCAAGTCACTTCTAACCTAAACTGTTCTATGATTCTAAGTCAATGAGGTTAACCTTTTTTGCATCATTAGTCTGTAAGTGTACTTACTACAGATATGTTCAAATTAAGTCACTATAACCCAATTACTTACAGACTTGCAAGAAGCTGAAGTTTGACCCCAGAACCAAATTTACCAATATATTTTTTTTTTATTAATTAAAAATAAATCTGCAACTGAAGCACACAAAATTTGTTTTGGGGCATTATAATTTGAAGATGAATTTTGCTTGACTGATGAAAGCACCAGCTGAGAACAATCAAATCTGAATAAAAAATATGTTTTCTCTATTGTGTTTTTTGGGAAGGAGCAGTTTAGTGTAGCTGCTTTTGCAGCTGGCCTTTTGTCAGTGTATTTTAAATGAGACAGTTGTGGGGAATGAATTAGTCAATCAGTTTGTATAGCTGGCTCTTGCAGGAAAAAGATGTCCACTGAAAATTATTTTCCTATAAAACAGTGTTGTCAGTTTTCAGTCTGTTAGAAAAGTTAGGAAAAAAATTCCTAAAAGTAACTGGGAGACAAATTTGTGATTTTGGATATATCAAAGTGACAGAACAGCTTAGGACTATTAATATCGCTACCATTGTCACAATTGCAGCCATTTTGAAATCTGTGGTTTAACAAAGTATGAACATTTGCAGGTAGATATGAGTGCATGTCCAACATCTGGGAAAAAAAATCTAATCTGGGGTGAAATCGTAGAATTCTACAGTGATTTGAGTTGGAAGGGACCTTAAAAGCCAGGTTTGACAAAGCCTTGGGTGACATGGTTTAGCATGAGGTGTCCCTGCCCATGGCAGGAGGGTTGGAACTAGATGATCTTAAGGTCCTTTGCAACCCTAACTATTCTATGGTTCCATGATTCTATTAAAGGTCATCTAGTTCCAACCCCCTGCCATTGGAAGGGGCACCTTCCACTAGACCAGGTAGTTCAAAGCCCATCCAACCTGGCCCTGAACACTGCCAAGGATGGGGCAGCCACAGCTTCTCTGGACAGCCTGTTCCACTGCATCAGCACCCTCACAGTAAAGATTTTTCTCTGATTAAAAAATTAACTATTTTCTGATTTAAAAATTTACTATCCAGTCAGTTTGCTGTGCATCTTCCTTGCTGCCCTAAGAGAGGGCACTGCAGCCAAGGCTGCCCTTGAGCTTCACATTCCCCTCCTTGTTGGTGAGAACAATGGCCAGCATAGCACCTCTTATTGCCTCCTTTATCACTTGGAGAAGGAAGTTATGATCAATTCACTCCATTATGGATTGCTTATGCCCTGCTGTTTTGTCCCACTAACAGATACCAGTGTGGTTTAAGTCCCCCATGAGGACTAAGGTTTGAGAACCCCCTATCTGTGTATAGGGGACCTCACCTGCTTGGTCTTTTTGATCAGGCAGCCTGCAGCAGACCCCCACTGTAATGTCCCTTGTCTCTTCCATCCCTTTAATCCTGACTGATAAGCTCATGGTCAGCTTCTCATCCATCAGCTTCTCATCCATCCCCAGGTCGAGCTCTATGCACTGCAGCTGGTCATTGATGTAGACGGTGGCACACATGCCTCATCTCCTCTTGCCTGTCCTTCCTGAAGAGCCTGTGTTTTCCATTCCAGCATGCCAGTTATAGTAGCCATCCCACCACGCCTCTGTGATGCCAATAAAATTATAGCCCTGCAGGCATGCACATGTCTAACTCCTTTTGTTTATTTCCTTTGCTACTTGTGTTTTGCATGGAGATATTTAAGTTGAGTTCCCGATGAGGGAAACTTGCTGTCTGGAGTGGCTGGAATTCCTTCGTATTGTTCTTCAGGTGCTCTCCTGCTGAACTTCAGTCCCTCTTCAGGCTCTGGTCATCTCTTGCTGGCACTGGCATCAAATTGGTAGGAATGGGATAGATAGAGGTTTTCCTTGCCAAGCAACTTAAATTGAAAGCCCTCTTCACCAGTTTGACAAGCAATTTTTCTCCTATCCAGTTGAGACTTCAAGCATAAACAGCCAACTAAGTTTTAATGCAAAAGACAAAAGTACCTCCTCATATATTGAAAATATAAAATTAAAATACTGTCTGGATGCTCTGGGAGAAGTTTATAAAGTGTATAGAGAGGATGGCTATCTTTGTTTTTTCCTCTACTGAGTCCTTTTCCACTTGAAACAGCTGCTTGGAAAGTTGTCTTGTATTACATGAGGATTCACAAACACCTTCAACAGAGCAAAATAACTGGGCTACCAAAGATCAAACAGAAGTAAATATATCAAGACAGGCACAGGGCAGTGCTCTTGTTGTCTTCTAGTTTGTTTTGATTTCCCTTTACATTCAGGGCAACTTGGAGAGTTTTTTCCTGGATCTCCATAGAGCACATTTTACAGAAACTAAATTCACAGAATCACAGAATCACCAGGTTGGAAGGGACCTCTAAGATCATCAAGTCCAACCC
>NDXB01004969.1:7673-19825 GCA_002631895.1 Agapornis roseicollis
TTTCTTTTCTTTTCTTTTCTTTTCTTTTCTTTTCTTTTCTTTTCTTTTCTTTTCTTTTCTTTTCCTTTCCTTTCCTTTCTGCTTTCCTCTTTTCTTTCTCCTCTCTTTTTCTCTCCTATCCTCTCCCTTCCTTTCTTTCCCATGCCATTCCCTTCTCTTCCCCCACTAAACCTTTCCAGAACTTACACCACTACTAGCACTATGCTCCTCTGCACGTTCCCCTTTCTTGTGTAGGCTGAAACTGCTGGAGGTAGAGGTGTGGCAGTAATGTTTGATCTTATTTCACATTAAAACCTCTTAATACCGAGGGCTGATCCCCCCACGCACACCTTCATCTTGAAGAGCATCCTACTCTATCAGTGCTCTGCGGGAATGAAGAGGCAGAGTCAGGTAATACCCATTGTAAAAAGGGCTGGCAGGGCTGGTCCTTGAGCAAGCTGCCATCCCTGCAGGGTATATAAAATCTGTAGCCTCCTCCAAAATAAAGGTGAACATGATGGCACCGCTTTTAGACAGTTCATGCAGCTCATGCCTCAAAGCATATTATGGTTCCAGCTGAGGATAAAGCCTCACCAGGGCCAGGATTTTGCCTGTATTTCCTTCCAAGGAGTCAATCAGAGCTTCCCACATTGTCCCTACTTTATTCCTAGGAGAGCAGAATTAAGCACTTAAGCACTTAAAAGCATTCGAGTCTGCAGCCCTTTGACTTCCCAAATACAAATAAATGGGAATTATGCAGTGACTGATTATATAAAAGAGGTGTACTTGGAGAAGGTGTGTGCATTAAGAACTAACAAAGATGAATCAGGTGAGAGGAGCGTGCACTCCCTGAGCTGACAGGTAGGCTGCAGGTTTGTCTCGGGTAGGGTTTAAACAAGCCCTCCCTTTGTGTCACTGTAGAGGTTTTGTGATACAAACACTGAGCAGTTTTCTCCCAAAACATTCAAACATCACTACACGGGAACAGGACTTCAAACTACATGGAAATAGGACTTCGAACCTGTTTGCTTCTGCTCACCTCTATGCTGTGGGAATCACCTAGCCATTTCAATACTCTCAGTTCTCAGCTTCAGGAGCTCATGGGGCACCCCAGCTCACCCAGGCAAGCTGCCCCCTTGCAGCCATCTCCAGGCAAAGGACAGCTCTTACAGTTGGGTCACATAGGAATTCAGGTTAGCTATTAGGCAGAAGCTGTTCCCTGTGAGGGTGCTGAGGTGCTGGCACAGGGTACCCAGAGAAGCTGTGGCTGCCCCATCCCTGGCAGTGTTGGAGGCCAGGTTGGACACAGGGGCTTGGAGCAACTGCTCCAGTGGAAGGGGTCCCTGCCTGTGGCAGGGGTTGGNGTGGCTGCCCCTGGCAGTGTTGGAGGCCAGGTTGGACACAGGGGCTTGGAGCAACTGCTCCAGTGGAAGGGGTCCCTGCCTGTGGCAGGGGTTGGAGCTGGGTGAGCTTTAAGGTCCCTTCCAATACAAACCACTCTGTGATTCTATGATTCTGGCCAATGGCCCTATGATAAGGGAAGAGAGCAGCTCAGAGGAGGGCAGTATTAAGCTGCAAAGCTTGGGATGGTTTCTAAATGGAATGCTCACACTGGACATACATTTTAGGTTGAAGAGCAGAGAAGTAAAAACCCCTGCCTGTGCAGGTTCACTTTATAGGCAGTATGCATATCAGTGAAGGGAGAAAAGTTCATGTCTGTCCTCAAGAAGAGGAGAAGTCACCTAGCCCCATCTTAGCATAGATGTGGGAGCTGGAGCAAGCAGTCCTAGCTCTTGTTCCTGTAGTGCCATCAAGCTTTTCCTTGAGAAGATGCACAGTGGAGGCCTTCTCCATGGTGTTTCATGGGTTGTGTCAGTAGAAAAACCGCATCTTGGCTCCTGTGGCCACAGCTACCATCACCACCATTAGTGAACACCTGGAGATCAGTGCTGCTTCTTCAGTCTCTCCTTCCCCAGCAGGTTGGACTGCTCCTGCTGGCTCACATGAGATGATATTCCCTCTGCCTGCCCAGTGCTGGACATCAAAAGGGAAGGCATCTGCTCTCTGAAATAGGGTTTGGAGCCTGGATGTCTTCCCACCTGAACACACGGCCTGATCTTTAGCCAGCTGCAGCTAAAGGCATTTGCTTGGCCACTCACCTGGACCTTTCTTGGAGAGTCTCCAGACAACCCTAAGGCTTCATTCTGACTGCACACTGGGGGATGGATACTCTCCTTGAGGTGGATCTAGGAAAGGCTAATTGCTCAGTGCATCTTCAAAGCACTAGAGGTGCCAAGGGGAGCTCACTCGAGCTTGGCCAATGGTGCTGTGCTTGCAAGTCCCTGAAGTTTGGATCTGGGCTTGGCATAGGTGGTTGCCAACCCAGTAAGGTTGTACAGATACCAAATAGCCAGAGGAAGGACTCTGAGCATCCTGAGACTCCCATAAGCAGGATGGGTTAGGAACATAGTCATTGTGTTGCTGGGATCAGACCAAGGCCCAGTTCCTCTTTATTATCCAGGATTTCAGTCCCCTTTTCTCAGCCCAGTTTAATTTGGGGTATTCTTGTGAGCATAAAAATTGCCAATAACCTTTTAGATCTTCGAAGCTCTGGGCAAGACTGATGCCCAACAGAGCCGGATCTGACAGCCCAGCTGCAGCCATGTGGAAAGACTTTACCTTCCCTTGGACTCAGATGTCTTCCCATTGAATTTGTGGAAACCCTCCTTTGCCCTTGCATTATAAGAGTTGATGAAATACCTGGTTTTACCTGCTTGGATGGCTGCTTTTGTGAAAGCCCTTCCATTTAACAGCATAAGAACATAATATCCTATGCCTGTGGTTGGCTTAAGAAGAGGAACCAGAGCCATTTCAAGATGTTTTGTTTGCAGCATGATGTTGTGAGAAAGGGATGCCCAGAATTCTGCAGAGCCTCCTTGACCAGGAGAATATAAATGGCTTCACTAGCACTGGTTTTGAGTGAGCCATTCATGAGCTTGTGTTGAATCCCTGCAGAGAGGACACTGCTCCACCAATGAGTGACACCTCCATGCTGTGCTCGTGGTCACTTATGGTGGTCAGTAATAGAGGCTCGTGGTTTCATTCACTTTCTACTAAAATGTCCACTTTTGTGTGACCCCAAAAGGAAATGGTTCATTAGAATCACAGACTAATAGAATGTTTTAGCTTGGAAAAGACCTTTTAGATCACTGAATCCAACCATTAAGCCAGCACTGCCACTATACCATGTCCCTAAGGGCCACATCTACATGTCTTTTAAATACCTCCAGGGGTGGTGATGCCAAGCCATCAGCATCCAGTTTCCTCTGGAGAATGCTGTGGGAAATGGTGTCGAAAGCTCTACTGAAGTCTAGGTAGGCAGCATCCACAGCCTTTCCCTCATACACTGAGTGGGTCACTTTGTCATAGAAGAAGATCAGGTTAGTCAAGAAGGACCTGTCTTTCATAAACCCAATAGAGGAGCCACTGCTGCCTCAAGACCCTATCTGAATTTAACTAAGATCCTTCTTGGACATTTCCTTTTGGTGGGTTACCTCAAGGGTGACTCTGTCCTATTCATAGCACGTGTAGTCTTAAGTGTGCTATATACCAGTTAGCTTTTGCCCTGAGGTCATGGCAGGGTGGCAGCTTAGTGCCATTAGCATCCAAACTGTTGTGGTTGGACAAGGTCTCCTATGGTCAGTTCAAACAAGGACACGTGACACAACCTGGATTTAAGCTGCACACGCACCATGATGGCTGGTACCCGCATATTCCCCTGCTTCCATATCCTGCCACTGTAAACACGGATAATCCCCAGCTCATGCTCAATCAGTCTTTCTGAAACCACTTCATGGGCTCGAATTTAAGCTCTGCTTTATGACCAAGGGAGCACAATCCTTGCAAAGCCCCAGTAATCATAATACGTGGAGGCAGAATTGATACATGTGGGCTTTTTCTATCACTCAATTAAATGGTTAGTTTATGCAACATGCCGTCTTTTTGAATCAAAGCTGGGTCACTGTTAGGCTGAGGTAACATTAATTATTTTTCCGCTTGTCGGATCCCATGAAAAGGATGTGAAAATGGCCTGTTTATGAAAGAGTGCGGGCAAAGGCTGTGAGCTGATTATGTCAAACATATTCAAAGCTTCCTCTGCAAAAGGGATTGTGATCAACAAAGCATAGCCCACACCTGCACCCATTTCACAATGAAAGCTCTTAGGACCATGAAGCTACTGGGGGAAAAGAGAGGTTGCGTTAACCCTTTTGGGGATTGGGATCTTCCACCCTAAGATTTATGCACACACAAAGTTGCTTTTCTCATTCCCTCTTGCGGATCCCAACAATGTCACCCCAGGAGCAAAACCAGTCTTTTCCATCTAACTTGTTTTCATGCATGGGCTTTTCTAAGCTGGATGGAAGCATCAAACTGATGCATTTTCTTCTGCTCTTTGCTGATCTCCAAGGGAAGTTGCACAGAGGAGCTATCAGGGGCCCAAACTTGGCAGCACAGTCCTAAAAGAAGGTCTCTTCAGGGCGATCCTGGCATCCTCGGGGTAAGTGCCTATCACACAGAGCACACTGCTAAAGTCAGGCCATGTTCTTAATGAAGTTGTAGCTGTTTGGAAGGCAGATAGAAGAAGAGGTGTGTTCTCAAAGTTGAACTGGATCCCAACTGCAAGGTACTTAATCCATTTTCTTGCAACTCTGTTGGTTATATTTGAACAGGATAAGATGATCTGAATCCATTACTGAGGCAGTGGGAATAGGAACTTGGGCCAGAGATGTCCTGTGGTCATTTCCAGCCCAGATGATGCTGTGATATGCAGACCTGTGTCCTTATGAATCCTTATCAGATTCATAAGACTGAGGGCAATCTTGCAACTACTGGTTTTCAAGGGAATATGGGATAGAGCAATGTGCTATCATAGAATCATAGAATGGGTTGAGTTGGGTTGGATTGGAAGGGATCTTAAAGCTCATCCAGTTCCAGCCTCCTGCCATGGGCAGGGACCCCTTCCACTAGAGCAGCTTGCTCCAAGCCCCTGTGTCCGACCTGACCTTGAACACTGCCAGGGATGGGGCAGCCCCAGCTTCTCTGGGCACCCTGTGCCAGCGCCTCAGCACCCTCACAGGGAAGAGCTTCTTCCTACAGTGCTAGCATCTGTTCTTCCTTCTCTGATTTGGGTGGCAACACAGGGGAAACAGAATTACAGCAAGTGTCACCTCCCTTGCCAACCTGTGGTGAATCCTGGACAGGTCACAATGCAAGGAGCAGGAGCTTTCACCTAGCATTTTCCTACAGCACCCCACGAATAGGGCCAGGGGAGAGCTGAACGTTCAATTTCCGTACTAAGACCTAATACAGATGAGGTCTCCATGAGCAGACAAACACTTTAACAAACTCCCTCGAGGGCAACTGATGACAACCTTTGCATGAAGGAGAGATCTACCACAGGGTAAAGATGATGCTAAAACTTCGAGTTTCTGCTCATGCTTCCTGCCATTCAACAGATTTTACTGGCTGTAAATCCTTTCTGTCTCCTTTCCAAGTCGGTATTGTTTCATGGGAAGATCTGGGACAATCCTTTAATTCACCAAAACTTCTAGTGATTAATGTAATAATTCTGCCTTAATAAGGATGCTATAGACTAATTGCATTTGTTCTAATTAATGCTCCTGAGGGGAGATCTGGAAATGCCATGCTAAGCATCACATCATATAGAACCAGATTAAGGAAAATCTCCTGACTCTTTCCAAGGCTGAAGTTTTCCCTGATTCTGATTCATTGTGTATCATGATGGCAAAAAAATGTTCCTCTTGTAAGTATTAAAGCACTTCCAGAATTATTTTCCCTGATATTCTCATATCTTCAGGCTGCACTTTAGAGTCTTGAAGACAAAATGCTATAAAAAGCATTGGTTAAATGCTTTGACTGGGTTGTAGTCTTTGGTTGGGTTATAATCTCTGGGCCCTGTTAACCGGGAATGAGTAAGAAGGAAAGGCATGTTGCAAAGAGGTGTTAGCAAAAAGGTCATTTTCCTCTATCACGTCCTAAAAGATCTTTAACCTTGTTTGGAAACAATCAAACAAACTCTCCAAATACATTATCTAGCAACCCTCATGATTAGCATGGAGCAAGGAGAAGTGAGTTTGGTAAACACAAAATCAACTGAGAAACTACTCTTGATTAATATAAACCCCCTCAGGAGTTCAAAATACCTTCCAATATTTAAAAGGAACAGAGAGTAAAACCACCTCAGTTTAACAAAGCCTACAAGCTCTTCTGATGCAGAATGGAAGGAATGTTATAAATGATAGAGAATAGTCACTATTTGATTATAATAATGCCTAAATACACTAGATCTCTCAATAGCTAGGGTCATTACATAAATTAGACTAGGGCTTTCTGTACCATACTGATTCAGTCACGAATACACCTCTTCAGAAAACCAGGAATTCTGCTGTATCAATTATTTATTTGTAAAACTGGAATTAAAACCCAGATTACCATAATTTTCCTGGAAATAACACCCTGCAAAATGGAAAGTGCCAACATGTGGAGTTATTTTCAATATATTGTTTCCAAAATATCAGTGGTTTAACACTCTAAATAATAACTCAAGCCAAAACGTATTGGTTTTATTTGTTTTCCTTAGGAAAACAATTAAAAATGGTTTATAAAGTGGTAATTATGACAATTTTGAGATAAGAAAATGGCAAAATAGGACCAAACCAGCCTCAAAAGTGTTAGAAATTATTGTGGAAAAATGTAAAAATGACCCCTGCCCAAAGAAAAGTTTCTGTTTTAAGGATCTATCATTTAAAAGCAAACCCCTCCTCTTGCTGACGGCAGATGCTCATGCCTGGGACGTGGACCTATTGGTCTTTAGCAGCTGCTGTGGGTTCTTCCCCTCTAGTGTCTCCTGCAGGTTGGACTTTGCCAGCCGCAGGCACAGCGTGTTTGTGCCAGTGGGGCACAGGCTGGTTTGGACACTACAGGGACATTGCTGTCAGGGCTTCTTGAGCAGTTTCCTGCTCCATCTGGAGACTCCTTTTCCCAAAGAATATTTCTGCTTCTGGAACACCTATGGAGGTGCAGCATGCTTAGGGACCAAAGAGGTGAGTCTCATCCCATCAGAGGTAGGTGTCTTCCCAGCCTGTGCTTCCATCTGAGCCAGCCCCAAGGCTTCTCTTCTCATCAGGGGAGAGAAACTGGATTTCTCAGAGCCTGACTCCATCTTTCTTTAATTCAACATCTGCATCTGACTGATGAAACATGCTCTACTTTGCCTTGTTGTTTATGGAGGCAGAAAGCTAGGGAGGACAGCTCAGAAGTAGACACCTACTATACAGACATCTGCAATTAGGCAAGATGAGTCTTGACTATCTATCCACAACTGATTTGGCTAATCCTCTTCCTTTTCCTTGGAAAACCACTGAAATGCCAGCCAGCCAGGAAAGCTCCTCAGGTACTGCCCATCACATCTACCACCTTCTACATCAGCACTGCGGGTTGCCTTTCCTCAGGCTTTCTTCCCTTTCAGTGTGCAACTGAGGTGGGGACTCAAGCCATGTAATAGCAAAAACATGGGAACTCTGGTGTGTGTGCAGCTCCAGTTGAATTCTATAGGGGCCACTAACAGCATATCTTTTTATGGGGTTTGCATATACACCCAGCATTATTCATCCCATGTGTATATCATACCCTTGAGGAATACCAAAGACCACTCACAACCTGGCCCAGAAAGCCCTGTGACCTTATGCAGGTCATGTTCAGAAACCCTGCCCTCAGTCTGGGGGTGAACAACTCTGAAGTCTCAGAACAACTGCAAAGCAAGGATGGAGTCCTGTGGTCATCTGCAGGTTTCTTGGTGGCCAAGACAAACCAACATCTCAGAAGGAAGGAGAGGGTGGACAATTACCTGTAACCTCTTCCTCCTCACTGATGGTGGCTTTTCATGCCATAGGGTTTTGGTGGGTTGGTTTTGTTGTTGTTGGAATTGAGTTCCAGATATGTAGGGAATAGAGTCTAAACGTAGTTGTTTGTCCATCTTTGGGCTTTAAACTGAAGATGTAGCTTCTCCACCTTATTTGTATCTTTCATTTTTCCAGGTCTTTCTCCAGCATCTCAAGTGGCAGATGTAGTCATTGTTCAAAGGAAATGCCAGCAGGTCATTTAATGACTTTCCTTCTTCAAGGGCTTGACTCATAATTATACATGGAAAGATATATGAGATTATAACAATAGCAGGCAGCCAAAACCAAACTGATTTATGTGTAGTGTGTGACATATGGCAATGAAAGACAAGATCTCTGGCTTATGGGCATTTTGGCAAGACACGAGGTGAATCCTATAGCAATGCCTTGTGTTTGCACAGCTCCCATTTCTGTTGAACTGTCCTGGATTTTGCTTTCATCTTTCATCTATAGGCTTTCAGTAAGAGGGCCCCAGTCTTCCTTAGCCAGTTGTGACTTAGGTATTGCTTAGACAGCTGAGAGCCACACTGCTTTAATCTGTTCGAGGGATAAAGCATCTCAGAGAACATTTTTGTCCCATTTTCTCAGACTGTAAATGGAGATAGCAATACTTACTTCTTTTATCTACCTCAAAGGGTAGTTTGAGGGTCAGATAATGTTTTAAAGCATTATCTAGTTGGATATTTTTCTTATCATCATGAAAAAGAAGAATATAAGAGCAGCCAGTCTAGCTCAGATCACCCCTTTGCCCCAGTCAGTCATCTGTCTCCAACAAGGTCAAGAGCAGGAGCTTGGGAAAGAGGTATCAAGATAATGCAAGGCCCTTGTCTTTGCCTTTATGCAGCCTTCACTTGTTTCCCACTAAGCTGAAATAATAACAAAGGATTGTCATTCCCTTAACTGCCATTCCTTTCCTTTCTTCATTCCCAGCTCCCTGGAAAAGTCACCATATGAGACACAGAAGGCAGGAGGTGCTTGTTATCAATGGGAAGAGCAGCTCTCAGTCAAATATAGTGGGGCAAACCTGCTTCCCACAACCAGGAAGGGAGTGGAAATGCCCATGGGGCTCGTGTTCATGAGTCCCACCAGTCTTGTCTGCAAGCCCTCTACCTTTGATTCCAGGGTCTCCCCACAATGGACTTCTAATGCATTGTTCTGACTTTGATGACTACTGCCAGGTTATTTTTCTTATCTAACTTAGGAAAGATCTAACAGGATCAGTTAGCTAGCTCCAGGGTAGGTTCTTTGAAAAGCAGTGATTTATCAGGGCTTTCTTTTACCTGCTCTTGGGGTTCTCCAACACTTCTGGTTCATCCAGCTCCAAGATAAAGCGATTCCCCAATGGGCTTGGTTGAGGTGCTGGTACAGCCTGACCCATGGCTGTAATTCATCCACACAGTTGCTGCTCCTTACTGCAGAGAACATCTCCAAACACATCTCAAAGACAAAGAGAAGCGTCTCTGGGAGCATAGATGTCCAAGACACTTGAAGTTAGCAAGGACTGAGTTAATTTGCACTAAAAGTGGCTGCCAGAGAGCTCTGGCTGTGCTTGCATCTCTCCTTTTGGCCTCTTCACAGGCCCCTGTGATGGTAGAGGGAGAAATGATCTAGGCTCAGCTGGAGCTGCTAACCTGGCTTAAGTTGGTCCTGCAGTTGATGGCTAACTGGGATGGGAAGGAGATCAGCAGCCATCTGAGAGTGATTACAAACCAGGTCCCACACTGAGAAGGATGGCTGAGGCCGTCCTCAGAGAATCAGAAGGATGAAGGGCTACAAGGTCTCATCAAACATTGGTCACCTGGCTGTCCTCCATGGGAGATGCAGTTCTATGGGGCATCCTGTCCAGTGAGAGATCTAACTGGAGAAGCTGTGATGTGAAACCAGGGGCTTGTGACACTGTCAAAAACAGAGTGGCTCACACAGAGGTTGCATGCATGAGCAGACCCAAGAAATTCACAGTCAGAGCTATCAAAGCAATGACCCAGCTTCTTTAACACGCTGTCTGAAATCATGCTCAGAAACTTTAACACAAAAATGCTCCAATGCATTGTTACAGACAGGCCAACAATGATGTTTTATGTTCACATGTCACACCAGAGACTCCAATTGGGAAGGTCTGGATGGAGTTCAGGGAACTTTGGGGACTGATGGCATTATGTAAAATAGAGAACTGGTAAAATTAGGCTGCATTAGCTCATATACAGGGGGATCTGCTAGAGACAGTGTTCAAGGCCAGGTTGGGCAGAGCCTTGGGTGACGTGGTCTGGTGTCTGTGCTCTCCCTGTATCCTCATTGAGCAAGGGGTAGGCATAGGCATCCTGTTCACCCCAGTGAGACCTCTCACCTTCCTTGAGCTCCCATTCTTCCTGCTGTGCCCCTAGACCTCCACTCAGCACATCCTAACAGTGGCTTAACTTAACATCAGAGACTTAACAGCTGTGGTGAATGCCAGCTGGGGAGCCTTGAGCACGCCAGAGAGGTCACCATCCAAACCAGGGGAAGGCAATGGATAAGACCATTGTTCAGCTGCAGGAAGGTGGAGCATGGATATCTGGAATGTCCTTCATGGCAGAAAGAGAGTCCAGGGAGGAAAGAGGAAGGGAAGGTGGGGGGGGGAGGGCGAAAAGGTGACTAAAGGAAGGCTTGCAGCGACATGGGTTCCTGTCTGCTGCTCGCTGGGATGCTTGCCATTTGTCCAGATCAGAGCTAGTGATACACCACAGCTCTTTCTATCTTTATTTTTTGTTATTCAGACAGATAGAGTGTTTCTTTGGTTACCATATACAACTCATTTCAGATCTGATGCCAGAGGATATTCGATACAAGATCTAAACAGCACTGTATGTAAATTCATAATGTTGTCTGTGCTGGAACATGTTGCATGACTTTGAATCTTACGGTATGCTGGTGCCATCAGATATACCTTAATACAACCAAATGTAACACACCCAGCTAAAGAAAAGATGTGACACCTTTGCTGTAAAGCTATCAGAAAACAAGCCAGAAGGGAACAAAACCTAATTTGGCAAAGCCTCAATCAGCTCAGAGGAAACTCAGTGTTCGTAGTGTGTAAGTACTTGCACTACCCAAAGCAGAGGATAAGGAGAGACTTCTCAGAGCAGAAAGGGAAAGGAGGCTTTGGCAGCAAGGTGCATTAGATAACATTGCTCCTGATCTTGCCTGAGATTCACACTCTGCTCCAAGGGTGGGAACATCTCTCCCTGATTCACCTGTCTGTATAAAGAGACTCCTGCCTCCAGCTCTGCATTGAACCCCTTCCTGCACAGTAATTCCCACTCTTTAAAACCTTTCCTCAACAGGATATATATGGGGAAGCTTGTGCGTGCATAGTTAGGGAGGTCTGCTCACTGTCAGATAGGAGAGTCAGTGTGCTTCCCAGGCACATGTACCTCCAGTATGGGTTATGTACAGTTGTGACAGCTCAAGCACACATAATTGAGCTGGATTCCACATCTATGGCAGTGAGCAAATTCTCTGCCATTGCAGATGCTGGAACCGTAAGGTGTTTCAAAATACATGTAATCATCTGAGTTTCTTCTCACACAGATACCTGCCTTCCCCTTGTGTGTTTGGCTGTTGGTGCTCATGCATGAATTAGGGTATTCAAAATTCCCTGTGATCCCCAGATCAGTTTCTTTCCACTCCTTTTCCAAGCATACTTTCATTTGGCTGTCCATCCAAGAGAGCAGACTTTGGCCTCTGCAGGAACATGCTTAGTAAGGTTCCCTGGGATATTGCCCTAGAGGGCAGGGGGTCCCAAGCTGCTACAAGCTCAGAAGTGTTGCACCCCAACTAGAAGGAAGTGCAGCAGGAGGGCCAGGAGACCTCCTTGGATGGACAAGGAGCTGCTAAGGAAAATTCAAAGGAAAAATTCAAAGGAAAAAAGGTGGAAGCAAGGACATGTGGCCTGGGATGAATACAGGGATGTTGTCCAGGAAGCTAGGGACCAGGTGAGGAAAGCTAAGGCCCAGTTAGAATTAAACGTAGCTAGGGATGTTAANGATGTTGTCCGCTAGGGACCAGGTGAGGAAAGCTAAGGCCCAGTTAGAATTAAACGTAGCTAGGGATGTTAAGGGTAACAAGAAAGGATTCTACAGGTACATTGCAAATAAAAGACAGACCAGGGACAACGTAGGCCCCCTCCGGAAGCTCTCGGGTGAACTGGCTGCA
>NDXB01004971.1:0-17529 GCA_002631895.1 Agapornis roseicollis
CAAAACACCAGCTACTAAAGAGAAGAAAAACTGACTGCAACTGCTGAACCCAGGACACCCTCAGTAAAGGACCTTCAACGCAAAGTTTTCCATTTGACTCCTAGTTTCCCTTTCTTCTAGTGTTTTACTATCAGTAGTGTAGAATGTTGCCCCCTGCTTGGCTTTTCTGATGATAAATCTCCTTTTGTTCATGTGATTATAGCAGTACACACCTTAATAACAGTTACCAATCAGTCATCACTGAGATTCTGTTACTTCTAGTAAGCCATATCCTGCACTACTGATTAAAAGTGTCTCTATTATATTGCCTGTGCCCTTTCCTATATAAACATGTGGCTTACTTGCTTGTTTGTATTTAAGCTTGTTGTTGCAAAGACAGTTAGATCTCTTTTCTATACACAATGCCTTGGTTTTACAAACACATACAACTTTGAGACAGAAACTTCTCTCACCAAGGAAGAAAATACTTCGTCTGAATACAATGGATTAAATAATGAATGTATGATTTAATCATACTCTAGATGGGTAAAATAATCAACTGCTACCTGAGACAGACACTAAGTTACTTCTTTTGCTAGTGCTTTCAGTAAAACTTTTTTCTGAAAATATGAATTCAAAATTGAATATTTCCTCCATATAAAAGCTAAATAACTTGGTTTACCTTTGTAAATGTAATAATCTATTAATATAATATAAAATTTATATAACACATGATATATAATACAATATAAATATAAAGTTAATAAATATATTATTATTATAATTATTATTATTTATATATATTTATATATAATAATTATTATTATTACTATAAAAAAGTTAATATAAAAGTGAATATAAAGTTAATAAATATAAATCATAGATAATATAATAAAACTAATATAATAAATTAAAAATTAAAAACAAATAATAAAATAAACTTCAAAACGTACCGTAAAGAAAAATCCCATGGCTGAGTACTGTTGCTGGCTGTATTGTTGCTCTGATTCTGGTGTTGAACTTGCATTCCTACCATAATTCTCATTCATTCCAATACGTACCCAAAGCAGTATGATGTCCACGTTGGCATAAATACTGTAGAAAGCTTGCAGCAGAACCTGTTTTTCTCTGAAGTGTTTTGCCTTGGCTAGTGGTCATCAGGCATCTTTAATCTCTTACTCTTTCGCTTTGTGGGTCCTTCTTGACCTTACATAAAATCTTCTACATTTCTTCTGGCTGTCTGCCTGCCATGCCTGTTTCAGCTGGAAGTTAGATATATGAAGTCTGATTCAAAACCTGTTTATCCCATCCAGAAGGGAGTGAGCTCTCTGATGTAGCTGGAAAACACAATTGGTTTTGACTGTTATTTTGGCAGGACTGTGGCAAGAACTAAGCAGCACAGTAAACGTCTCTCAAACAAGTTTTGAAAACCCCTAAACCAACACTCCAAATCAATCATATATTCAAATGAAAGATTCCGTATGAAAAATTACAACTTTCTGCATACCAGAAGTCTAAATACGTTCCTGAGAGGTTCATCAACCCACTGATATTTAAAACACTGAAACAGAAGGACTTGACTTCCCTTATGACTCAGCTTTTTACCTTTCAATATTACCTTATAGAAATGGCAAAACCTGTAAGAGCTGAAAACTCAAACATGAAAATTTTACATATGAAAGAAATCCTCTGCAAAGTGTCAACTTGCTCTGTTATTCCGTACTTCACTGCTTTTGATTTCACTTGTTTTGATTCTGTTTAGCATATACAAGAGTATGCTGCTCTGATAAAAGTACTGACTTGTGGAACCGCTCAGGAAGAAGCCCTCTAACAGAGTAGGCACCAGCCATTATGACAGGAAGAAGGTTTAAGTCCTAGTGTCCTGGAAAGAGCCTAGATAGAGATGGAAATGCAACAGCATTGAGTTGTAAGTAGTTATTGTACACATGGGAGAAAACTTACAGTGAGCGCATCTACACGCTTCTGGAAAATATTTCCCAGGATGGACACAACCATGGCTACAAAGAAGGATGTGCACCTGCAGACACAGGATATTGTGGTTAAACATAGAACAGGAAAAAATTATTAGAGGCATGGAAAGCTTAAGCTAATTGTATCCGATATAGGGAGTGGGAAAAGGAGATAGGTGACAATAAGGAAGTTGATTGTAGTATTGGTTCATTTGGTTTTGCTTAGCTGACAATGTTATGCTATGGCAACAGTTTGACATGAGCTGTAACAAAAGACAATGCTTTATATTCGACCTTTCACCACTCTACTGTCATGCTGGCACAAGCACTTTTGCAACCAGTCTATCTAATCTGGGAGCTGACAATCCAGGTTAAATTTAACCTTTTTGTATTACCTGAGAGGACAGCTAGAAAGAGAAGGGAGGATCAGATGGCAAAAGTAAACATGTGACTGCTTTTTTTGACAATTTGACCACAATTTCAGTTTAAACCAGTTTATGGTTTGTAAGGAATTGATCCTTGAACACTGAAGGGGAGAATGATGCCCAGTAATCCTAATTGCTGATAGATGGAGAAAGATGATTTTCTTCTGTTCCTGGAGAAAGAAAACATGTCCTAGACACTGTGGTTGTTCAGTTGGTCTAGGCCCACCAGTGAAGGGATAAAATGGGAGCTGAGGACTGTTTTTGCCACATTTACTTTTATTCGAGTTCCAGCTGGTCCGCATTTTCCTGGCTTTCCTACAGGCTATTATATAATTTAAAGTATTTTATTAAGTACATCTCTCTGTCCTGTGCTCTAGCAGAAAATTGATTTGTTATTACTGGTTGAGAAAAACCCAACTGGACTGTTACATATTGCTCCTTGTTGCCTTCCAGGTACCTAAAATTATGAAGTTCGTAATTTTTCCAGGGTTTGAAATAAAGCTGGTTGATTTATGATGAGCAGATCCCTTCATTTTCTCTGTTTTTCATAGCTGGTCCCAATCCTTGTCTGGTTTTAGCATTTAAGAGCTTCCTTTACCTCTCACAAAGATTACAACTAATGTTTCCACAATTGCTTCAGTCTAAGGATTATTCTACTCAGGCTTAGGCAACTTGAAAGTATCCAGATTTCCTGGATGTACTTTCTAACCATCTATTTTCCCTGGTGGTTTCAATTCCTATCTCTTTATCACTGTGTTAGCCACCTAAATTATCTGATCCTGTTCAGCTCTTTCATGAGGACTTGAGTATTTTACGTTACTTATATAGCATTATGTTACTTATATAACATTATATTGCTTTTCTTGGTAATAGAACCTATTGTATGTGTGCCTGCACACACACAACAAAATATGTGATTGTCTAATGAGCAATACTGTTGCTAAAGACCTTGCCTTGGCAGTGTTAATAAAAGATTTAGGGTAAAAGAAAGCTTCAACTTCCCAAGTTCAGCGGTGCTCCAAGAGCTTTCAGCAAGCTACCTAACCTACAGTTAAAATGTCAGGGCCCAGCAAGAGCCAGCTGCTCATCCAGGAAAGGGAGATGAGCAAGGCCCTCCCCAGCTACGGCTCTGTCCTGCAACACATCAGCTAGGCAAGTAGGGCAGCTTTTCCAACAGCACTCAAGGGTGGCCAGCAGTGATCACCATCAAGCCAGGATAGCAAGTCAGCAAGGCAAGGTCCACCGCAGCAACATATACGGCTGCATACAGGCATATACCATCTCTGTGAGAGCTAGCCTCAAGCAGAGGTAACCCAGCTCCTATGGGACTAGAAGAAGGGTTGGAAGAGCCTCCTGGTTTTCTGGGGCCTTGACTGAGACCAAGAAGTCTCTGCTTCCAACAGGAGTTGGCCATGCAAACCGTGCATGACAGTAGGGTAGCAATAACTGCTTCACAATCACAAAGTGATTGGAGGAGTTTTCAACTGTCATATTTTCAAGTACCAGCTCCTGTGAAGTTGGTCAAATCCAAGTTAATTTCCAATATTATTTGTTTTTAACTAATTTAATTTCCTTTTATTAATCATGGACAAAAGTCTGTCCCAAGCTTTTCAGGCACAGTGTGCCTCTATAATGGCCTTTCCCTATCTCTCTCCAGAAGACATCTGCTTGGACATAGTAAGAGAAGTATTTCTCCTCTTGCACTTAGGAAGAAAGATCAGCCTTGGCTGATGTAGTCCATTTCCTGGGACAAACATCTGCAAATGGAGCAGAGAAAGCCAACAGAGTTCCGGCTTCTATGTCCTGTATGAGTAATTCAGGCTGAAAGACCTTTGTATAGAAATTCAAGTACTGCCTGGACTACATCACTATTTTCAACCTGGCTGCCACAGAAGAACATATGTCAATACTTGAGAAAACAGCAAGGCCCTGAAGGAGAAGAGAGGCTCTCACAGTAGAAAGCACACACCATTGGGTAATACGCCAGAGACAGCTCCCTCTGAGCACGCTGTATTGCAGCAAACTGTTAGGCTGCTCTTGTGTCAGTGTAACTTACTTTCTTGAGTCTCATTTCCTTCCCTTTTATAGGTACTTCAGGTGACATTCCTTATCTGTAACACATTCTTCTCTGATGTCAGGTAATATTAAGACTAACTAGATTGTACAGATGATGCTGGGCCTGGATATTATTTTAATAGCAGCCCCATATTCATTAACATTATCTTAGATGCCAGAGACTAAGTTATTCCATAGGGCAAATAAACTTGGCTTGGCTTAATAAGAGTGCATCTGATGGCTAACCAGGACAAAGCATTTGAAATAATGTTGTGGGGCAGAGGCTCTGTTCTTAGAGACACTTGAAGGAAGTTCAAGTTTCGCAGTTCACAAAACATGAAAGCTATCTGGCTGTTCATCGGAGAGAGCTCACAGTCTCCAGTGGAAGGCTTCCAAGGAGGGACTGCCAAGGAGGCTACAGAGGCAGCTGTCATCAAAGAATAGTCAGTCAGCTATCACCTCGGCTGAGTTTTTAGTCCAGAGACCTGGAGTTTGCTATCCTCCCACTGGGCTTCAGCTAGGATAAGGAAACTTTTAGAGAGAAATATCATGAAACACTCAGATATCAAACACACTTCCCGTATTCCCCCCTCCGTTTCAACCCCATGCTTTTTTCTCCAGTTGTTCACCCTTAAAACAAAGAAGCACTCTCCTTCCTTCCTTTGTTTTTGTTCTACCACTTTGGATCTGAAAAATGGTACGCTTGTAAATACTTTTTCTTAGACTGAAAATGAGTTCCCATTCTTGCAGCTGCCACAGGCATTATAAGCAGCATTTTATTATAACTGAAATCAATGCTGCAGAATTACAACATTTTTATCAGTGCAACAAACAGAATTAGGTTAAATGACAATCTCATTACTGCTATAGAAGCTCCAATAAATGGGAACCTTTCTTGCTAAAATATATGGAACAGCCAAAATAAGACAAAACTAAAACCCAAATTGCCCAATTAAGAATGCTGCATCCATAACACAACTGGAAGATCAATATCCTTTCAAATATACAGAGAGACAATTGCCCTCATCTGCCTACATAACACATTTATTCATCAAAACACCAACTCATAGTAGGATTTTTAGGTCTGATTATCCTATCATGGTACTATAATGTTAAAACTACACTCCTCACTGCTGGGCCTGCTTATGAAAACAGCTCTGTAGGCCTATATCAAATAACATTTTTCCTTATGCATTAATATGGCCAATCTTATTCTCACATTACAAGAAAGCATCTTCAGAAGTAATGAACTAAAACCCACAGCAATGCTACTTCTATGTTAAGTCACCGTTTGAAATAAAACGTGATGTTGTGAGTTAATAATGGCCAGTATGATAACAGCTATTTAGATTTCCTCTCACTTACTTCTCCATGCCTATCTATTATGCTGAAGGTTTTTGCTATATCAAACGTTCATTCACATTTTTTTCTCATTGCAAGATGCTCGTGATTAACACTGCCGAGGACTGAATCCAGGAATTAAACATGAGGAATTGCGGGTTTTTCTGCAGGCAGGTACTTCATCCCTAGAGGTGTCACAGATGGCAGTTAGCTTTGCAAGTCACTCTGGAAAATCTTACTTTAAAGACCTTTAAAGCCTACAAATCTCTACTACAGAAAAAAAGACTGTAAGACTCTCTATATGCTATCTGTAGCCAGCATACATGGAGAAAAAAAGAGCAGTTCAGTATTCATAACAATATAAGCCTCTCCAGCATATGTATCACAGAAGGTATTACTAACTGTGATATACTCTGTCAAGATCACATCTCCAGATAACTTCAGAAATAGCAGGGACATACAATTTGAGACTAAGCCTGAGCTCAACATCCCTATTCCCTCCTGAGCATCCTCATGCCTGCTGAATTTATTTTAACCACTTACAGTAACACATCTCTCATTTCTCTATTAGCTGCTCCCAGACAGACACACTTACTCCTTATGAGGGAACATGCGATTAAGGTTGGGTACTTCTTTGAGCAGATTGGAGAAATCAGTGGAAAACGAAACTGTGCCAAAGCCAAAATTGTTAGGAAAATGAAGGTGGATTCAGCAAATAGCATCGGTTGAAAGAAATGGGTGAGAAACATTTTGGAAAAGCTTAAAGATTTCCTTTGATCTTTTGAGGGAGAGGGGCAGTATTAAAAGCATTTTAAAGTATCAATTCTCATTTAGAAGGCAACCTTAATAAGAAACACAGAATGAAAAAGCAAATGTCTTTGGAGTCAGTGGGAAAGCTCTAGGCTAAACAAAAACAAAACCATGCATTTTGTTTCTTAAAACTTCCTCCTTCCCTCATCACCCTACATAATTTCTGGTTAGGTTCTACAAGAACTCATCAATTTCCCTCATTGTTTTGTTTTGACCAAGAACCAAAAGAGGCCCCCAAACCTGTCCAGCTGTACTTGGTTCACCACAAATAGGCCTCAAGTTACTGTTGTTTTGATTTTGTTTTGTTTCTCCTGTGTGTGTGACCAAGACCTGTAACTTCTCTGGATCAGTCAAATGCTCCCGTGACTCACTACCAGCACCCAGAAGGGAAGTGGGGCTGGAAAAAGTGCACCCCTTCAGTTTTCCCAACTTGTGCTCTCCATGAATTTAATGACTTTTTATTACTCCTAAATTGATTGATATATTTTTGCCGGCAATATGTCATACTCATTTTTCCCCATTATTAAAATACTGTTGAAGATTCAGTATCCAGAGAAATACAAGAATTTTGCCTAAACTGGCAAGCTGGAGTGGGACCTATAGGGAGGAAATACACGGAAACCCCACCCTTGCACAAGACAAGAGTATGGCTATAATTCACAGCCTGGGCAGCTTTTCTCCCATGGGAAGAAAACCATCCAGCTGAGCTAGGGCTAGTGCAAGGTTGGCTCTCCCTGTGTCGTTGCAGCAGTCATTGGGGCAGGCCTGGCAGCCCTATCTACATGCACAATACCAAACAGCAGCATTTCCTGAGGTCTGTTTTCATGGATGCACAGCCCATTGCTCGCTGAGGTTGCTGAGCAATCTTTACACGGCAAGGATCAAACACACAGCACCAGCAAACACCTTCTCCGGCTTAACTGTGAGTGTAATTTCCTCTTTTACCATGCCTGGGAAACATTCAAGTGTTGTGTTTCTCTTGCAACAGTTAATACCACTGTGAGCACCTGCAACTCGATAAGCAAAGCCTCTCCTAGCTCTGCTTTTAGTGTTAGTGCTGATATGGTCTAAGTTTTCAGGAGAAACACAAAACTCTCAGCTCAAGTTATGGCTCCTCAAATCATTCTGGCTCACCAGCCATTGCTGTGTGTCAGCCTTGTGAGGGGAAGCAAGCACAGAAATATATTTACCTAAAAGATAAGAGAGATGAACTACTGACTTTGCAGTCCAACTGGCACGGAAGTGTATTCTGCTGTGAATGTATATTTTCCACCACAAAAAAGATGTGGGATAAATAAGGCATCACGCATGCTCATCACGCATCCTCAACCAGGGCTGTTTAAGGCTTGTGTCTTTCACATGAGGGAAGACAAAAGACTGGATAGGCCTTTTAATTTTCACTGGCTGGTTTCCTAGCACTGTCTGACTATTTTAATCATTAGCTACAAAGATGAAAAAAGTCATTATCATGTTACATAGCAATTCAACAGATACCACGTGAAAAAAGAACACAGGGAACAGGCAGTAAAAAATGTAAAGACTTGTTGGCCAATTTAGTTTCCTTCTCAAACGTTTGGCCTGATATAAAAATTGATTAAGGTTTGACTAATCTTTTTGGGGGATTATTTGTCTTTTACTGATATTGCATTTGTTTAAACTGAGTTTCATGGGCAGTGATTATTACCAGGAATGATACAGAGATAGAGCACACAGAACTATCTTTCAGAAACTGGGAGACATTCCCATTCTCTCTGTCCTAAACTCCAACATCGTCTCTGCATGTGCTCTATATGCCCCCAGATTGAATTTTTCTTCCAAAGTTCCTAAAGGCTAGCGCTAGGAGCCACATGTATTTAGATTGTGTATGTAAAGACACCATCTTGAGTTCTAAAATGAGTAGGTCCTTTAGTTGCACTTCCATCCCCTTTCTTTAATTTCTTACTCTTGAGTTTGTTTTAAAAGGAAAAGACTACATTCAGCACTCTGCGCCTCTTTTGACCTGAAAATATGACCTATGTGTAAAAATATAACACAAAAGTTAAAAGGGGAAAGGAGGCAAGCTTTCAGAAGGGTAAGCTCTGAACAGCCAAAATTAGTATGCCAGTTCCCCAGAACATGAAATATTGGTCTAAGAAATTGATTTCTGAACCTATAAAGAGATAATTTTCTCTGTCTTGAATATTAGAAAATTGGGGAAAAGGAGAATAAAGAAATAAGAATAAAGAAATCTAAGTAATTTCTTGTTTCCAGAGACAAAGGAATGAGGAAATGTGTTTACCACCTTAAGGTTTATAGTCAGGTCAGAAGATTTGGCATGCACAAGTTCTCACAGTAGAATAACCCTTTGACTCCACACACACCGAAGTATTTGTCTATACCAGCAAATTAGTATCTGCATGCCTTAGGCACCCGGGCTAGGTTTATGTTGTTGGAATCACAACATTCTAAGAATCTATTTCAACTTGCTATTTTATTATCACAGTTTTTCAGTCTGCTTAGTATTACTCAGGTTTGGGTTTGATGACTAATGGACATGCAGCTCCATGAGGTACTTATAGTTCGCAAACACAAATATGATCAAAATGGAAACGAAACTTGGTTTTATATTTGCCTTGTTCCTTGCATTCAAGCCTGGATCGAGCCTAAGGATACATTTCCTTTCATAAACAGATCTGTTTCATATTGCAATACAATCATACATAGCAATGTAATTTCTGAATCCTGATATGACATGGGTATTTATGTTGGTTATTTTCTTGTAGCATTCACTTCAGCTAAACTACAGTGTTCTCACACATATGTTAAGATTCTGACAAGTGTATCTTGTCCTGCCTTCTTTGCATATATAAACCTCCAAAGAACGTGAAAAGAAACCCCAAAACATTATGCATGGATTACCTGCATTAAGTCTGATTTGAACTGTCGACTCTTATTTGCATGTTGATCTCAGTATTGCCCTGTTTGCCTGGTGCTTGGTGTTTTCTTTTCCTCCAGGTAACTGCAGGTCTATTCCTAGTGGTCTGTGGAAAATTGTTCCTGGAGAGAATGCCTTGAAATAAAATGATATTGTTTTGTATACAATCCCGTTCATAAAGAAACTCAATGAATGGTGTTAAACTTGCTTCAGAGAAAACAAGAAACTCTCACCTACAGAGAAGAAATTTATGCCATTAATACAGGATCTGACAGCCTGAGGCCACCAAGAAAGCACATAGCCCATACCAAATCATTCGTTAACGGCTATAAAGCTAATGAAAAGCAATACTCTTCTATTAATATGGATTAGAGATGGAGTCTGAGCTGTGAATCCTTGCCAACTGAAATGCTTACTCTAACAGCATGAATAAAGGAATCCACAGACATCTTCCTGACACAAGAGCAGTAAATCATCCTCAAATCAATAGAAGTGCTTTGGTGTAGTCATCTCTACTCGGAGTTGAAGAAGGTTGGCATTTGTCTGCCAAGTCTGTGGCAGGCTAAGAGGCACAGCTTAAATAAAGTGGAACGGAAACTACTCCAGCTGCCCTCAACATACATTTTTTAGATCCTGACAAGAGTCAGTCTGGGAATGTGAGGATTATGCCAGGCTGAAGGAATGAAAAAGAGCACTGCTTCTGTAACATATGTTTCCTCTCAGTCTAGAGGTGGTCTCCTAGTGGGCCTGAATTTCTTTGCACTTCATATTTGGCACCAACGTGCAGAATCCAAAGGTATTTTTAACACACTAAAAGAAAGTGCCTGGGCAATATGCCTCCCGCACAAGATGACACTCATACCGGGCACTCTTCTACTGAGTTTCCAGACTTGCTTTATATTTATAACACTGCTCACTTTACAAGCAGTGTTTTTCATTTTAAATTTCAACAAGCAACAGAATTAATTTTCAGACATTTCAGAAGAAAAAAAAGAGCAATGGAAATAGTGTCAAAACTGGCTTTTTCCTTAAATCCTGCCTCTTTAAGAAAACTTAGCTCCGTTTCTATATCTTATATTTTGCAGGAAAAATCCTGGCCATATATATTGCCAGATGCTAAAATACCAAGAGGCAGAAAAAATAAAAATGGAGCAGGGAAGAAGAATTTATAGGTTTTATGAATAGGAATGCAGAAGGAAAACATTATCAGTATGCACACGTCCTCCTACTTGGCTGAAATGCAAACATTTCCATTTTCATAAATAACATAATAGAGAGCTCCAAACAAGAAAACATACTTCCTTCGTAATACCAGTTCCCAGTATCTGACATTATTTGGCATGGCCTTTTTATTCTATACTAACCTATGCATTCGATATCAATTACCAAAACATTAGATTTCTACAGATTTATTCTGAATTGATCAACCACTGAAAAGACACAGAAAGAAACGGACTTGAGATATTATGCAAGTCAGAGCACCTTTCTTACTCTAGGGTATTTTAGCACTACAGATATTCTGTGACCCACACCCTTGGACTGAGGCCACCTGATGAAACTCAAGCTGGTAGACGTAGAATCTAGAGGTCTTGGTGTCCCACATACACTTAATTTTTAGAGCCAATAACTTGCCACGGTCAAAACCTCTGAAAATGGTATCTAGGAGCCTAGAGGCCCTTTGATTTAGGATATTCAGCTCAGTGAAACCACACTAGAGAAAGTACAGGCTAACATTCTCATCTAAGAGCTTAATAGAAAGAAAACCAAAATAACATCTGAATATTCCCACCTACCTTCAATGAGAAACTCAAACGGTTTACTTCTCCCCCATCACAGAAAGGTACAAGTTTTTGCTCATATGGTCTTTCTGAACATCTTCCCAGAAAGATTTCAAGAAATCCCAAGGTTTCCAAGATTAGGAATACGTAGAGGAGGTTAGAATCCAGGGATTTGGATTACACACATTTTAGTGTATATAACAAAGACTGGTAATCCTTTGCATGCATAAAAGCACAAAATAGACACATGAGCCTCTCCTGTACCAATACCACCCCCTTAGGGCAAGCACACTAAAAGTTTCCTGATGGATTCATGAATGCCTGGAGTTCAATCCCAGCCCCTGAAGGAAAACTCCAAGCTCAACAGCAGCTATATAACAGAGAGCCATTTTTGTAAGTTCTAGAGACAGACAAAAATACTGAAGTCAAGAGGTTTAAAATGATAGAAACTTGCCAGACTTATTTTTAGCTTACTACACACCAAGTGGAGTTGGGAAATGCTTCTGGAGTTACCCCAGAGAACCTGCTGGGAAAAATACCACTATGAATGAAAGCAATGTTTTTTAAAGGTTATAATAGAATTTATTGATACGAATAAAAGCACAAACCTAGAACCAATAAAACGTGTGGATTGATAATGTCAGGCTTCCAGGAAGGGCTTAGCTTATAGGGCTCATGAAGAGCCTTGAGAAAACTGTGGTGGGCTGACGGCTGGGACAATCCTCACCTTGTGAACTTGTGAAGGAAAGGTAAAACTGGCAGTTTGTCAAGTTTTCCCACTGCTGACTAAATCCTTCAGTAACCACCCTTCTCCCCACTAGTTTGGATTTTACATGGCCTTCAAAAAAGGCCAAACTTGGACTAAACATTTGGCGAGACGGAGGATTTGCCACAGCCTTTGAAACCAGTTTTGCTCTCGCATTGTTTTTCCTTCTCTCCCCAAAGTCTCTTAACTTCACATCTAAACTTACCATGTGTATACTATTTTACTGCTCTATACAAATTTTATGATGCCACACGTGGTATAAAGCATTACACATTCAAAACCTTAGTCAAATATAATAGCATCACGTTTACATTCCATGCAGCACACTGGGTTTTGGAACAATCCCTCAGTTTTGAAAGCACAGTAAAATACACCTTTGATACTAGGTTGGTTACTAAATCTATTCTGATAGTGATCAGACTTGCTCGGTATTGCAGCCACATAGCTACAGTGCACTCAAGAGTACTGCATATGAAGACAGCCATAACAAACACTTTGTCTTCAACGGGCCCCATAGTTCAGCTGTGGTGCTTTTTAATGTCTATATTCAGGTTAATGGGTACAGCAAAAGGGTTCTTTGCCCTTATGAATAATGATATTTCAAACAGTAATTTGAGTTGAGAGTTTTCCATCATTTGCACTCACAGTCACAGACAGGTCTTTGAGCAATTTCCATGTTATTTTAGTTTTTCTGGTAGATTATTGATTCCTAAAGACAACATGACTTGAAAGATCAGTAAAGGTTAGCTAGTCAAAGAAACATACATCATTTAAAATGCCTCTATGCATTTAGAAGCTCAACAATAACTTTTAGTGTTACTTAGGAGTTACAAGAAACAGCTACTTTTAGGATGATTTTTAATCCAGACTATTTGCTTGTAAGGCTGATTTTTGAGTACTGTCTGTCTTTTTATATGAAGACTTGAAAGGCAACTTGGACATGAAGTAAGTGAGCATATACCTGTTCAAAGACCTTCTGACATCTTCAATATGTTCTATCTCCAGTGCTTGAATTGAGTGGAAAAGGAATACTAAATCCCTGTTTCCTCGACTGTATAAGTTGAAGGAGTACAGCTCTGGCTTCACCAGCAAAGATGACTCCTGGCCTGGATGCCATTAAGAGGTCACAAACATCCCCTTGTCCCTGTGGCATTTTTTCCCCTGTACCAGGCTTGCCCATGTGGGCCAGGACAATGAGGCCAACACGGGTTAGCCAGAGGCACTCCAGCTCCTTGGAGCAGTGAGTGGCTGTAGCAGCTCTAATGGGGAAGGGGGCTGTAGGACTTCAGCCATGCAGAAAAGGAGGTTACACACTGAAAATCCCCATGTGTGCATGGTCAGGCCATGCGACCTGCAGGATCAGACCCTGAAATGCAACTAAAACACACCAAGAAGAACCTAGAAAAAACCAAGGGGCCTCACTGTCTTTGCTGGGGGCTCTCTGCAGAAGCTGCTACACAAGACTGATGTTTGTATTTTCCTATTTTGTTGCAATGGTGGAAGTACCTGGTTTTTGTTTCCCTAACTCAAAAATGAGGTTCCCTCCCTCTGCACTGAGTTTTGATTGTATTTGCTCACTGTACAGGTGAGAGCGGAAAGAGTAATTCACATGACTAAGTTGCTCATTGTAAAATACAGTGATTAGGTCTAAAAAAACCAAAGTCCCCCATGGGTCAACTATACTACGTCAAAGGGCAGCACTGCTCTTTCTTGCAATTTTTAATTGAGTTTTTAGAAGAATAATTTATAAATAGAACATGGACAAAAGAATTCAGTTTGTCAGAAAACCTTTTTTTTTAAAGTTTAAATAAAGCAACTGATTGCATCCAGAAATTCATATTAATACTGCAGCCTACTGTGAGGTGGGTGTTTTCATATTTTCCTTTCTACTAAGAAGATAAATCCATTGAACTAATTAAAGAGAACACAGAAGGAGAAATTGAAAAGATGCTTTATGGAACCATAGAATCATAAAATAGTTAGGATTAGAAAGGACCTTATGATCATCCAGTTCCAACCCCCCTGCCATAAGCAGGGACACCTCACACTAAACCATGGCACCCAAGGCTCTGTCAAACCTGGCCTTGAACACTGATAGAAATGGAGCACTCATGACCTCCCTGGGCAACCCATTCCAGTGCCTCACCACCCTAACAGGAAAGAACTTCTTTCTTATATCCAATCTAAACCTCCCCTGTTTAGGTTTTAACCCGTTACCCCTTGTCCTATCACTACAGTCCCTAATGAGCAGCACCCCCACCCCAGCACCCTTTTAGGCCTCCTTCAGATTCTGGAAGGCTGCTATGAGGTCTCAACGCAGCCTTCTCTTCTCCAGGCTGAAGATTGTTTTACTTGTACCATCTCTTTGGTCAAAGCTGAATCATGGCCACGACAAGTATCCAGTCTGGTTGGAAAAGCAGTACTTTTAAATCACAGATATACAAGGAAGATTTTGAACATCCTTCTTGTTGTGTCTGAACTCACACTGTAATATCAGACTCATTTATTTCATGTGCACTCTTTCCCTTTCCTTCTCTTCACTGCACTTTCTGAGAGCCCCTGCAATCATCCAGTGTAAAAGTCAAACAGCTTATATCTGTCTAAAATAGGCTTCTCTAACTGTGATGTAGCCTTTTTCTACCAGAAATGATGCTTTTATAAATTCAACTTTCAAAGACATCTAAGGTGGCAATTTAGAAAATTGTTCAAAGCATACAATACCTCGACTAAAGGTAAAAACCGCTTCCTTTACACACATTGAAACATCCACTGCTTTACTAATGAGCTCACTTCTATTATCTGTCAACCTATAGCCACCTTTGCAGGGCTATAATACCAGAGATAATTAGCGCAGGCTTGTCAATTTGATTTTGGTTAACTTTATGGCCTCTTTATATTATGATCCCTATGGGAGCTTGTAGTTTGCTCGTTGGCCAAGCAACAAAATGCATTTATTCTGGCCTAAACAATAGCACCATTTAATTAAGAGGTGTCATGCTATTTATGGGGTATCACGTGCTCTACCTTTGATGAGGAGTTGCAGACATAGAAGGTTCGTCAGATTCAATTTCTCTGCTGTAATTTCCTACCAAGAGAAAACGTGACACAAGGCAGAGATCCAATTTCCCATTTCTATTTAGCATTTATATTGACAGAATTAATGATTTTAACATCATCTTTGGCCTGCTGCTAAATGGAAGACTCATATTGCCTGCTGCGATAGTAATTCTTTCTCTAAATTATGTATATATGTGTGTATGTACACATGCTTGCATGCACTTACACACACACATATTTCCTCAATTATATTTCCATGGGGAAATTATACCTTTTTATTAAACTCATATTCAGAGAGAAAGGGTAGGTGATGGGAAAGGTAATTAGGAAGAGTAATAACAGTGATCTTACACAATGTTTCTAAGCAGGGATAAAAATGAGAGTCCTTTGCATATTTGCCATGACAAAGGGTTCAGGAAGACCCAAGCTGATGAATTCTTGGCATGTTGATGGAACTAATCTGATTTCTGAAGTCCTCCCATGGGAATGCTGTACAATTTATGTACTGCCCATTTGTCAAAGTTGCCATGAAAGAAGTTTCAATTTCCTTCTCTGAAAATAATTGGCCGAAGGACCAAGAAGTTCAAAAGAATAGGGGGAAATGAATAAATATTATATAGAAATATAATGTATTGAAATTATATTGTATATGCTATTCTAATAGAAACCTAGAGATCCCTGTTACAATTCTTGAACCTCTTAATAGACCCAGACAGAACTACTTTGTACCTTCGGTGTGCTGAAAGAGGGCTCAATTCCTTTCCTGGTAATCTAACTATCTTTTTAATTTTGTTAGAAGTCACTAGCTTTAAAATTAATTTTAATTTAATTTAATGAAATAGACGATATTTTAAATCCCTTTCCTTGAATATTTTATACACCGAGTAACTTCTGTTGGAATCTTTAGCAAGTAAAAGTCAAAACCAGCCTCACTTATCTGACACAGAGCAAGACCCATGCAAGCGAAGAAAGACAGACAAGCTTTAGAGGGCATGTCACACTTTACTCTCCATTTGATGGCTTGACATAGCGGTGCTAGGTAGTATACCCAGTCAGTAGAAGTGTTTTCATGTTAATGTTTCTTCTATACTCCTATGTCACCTAGGATCCCCTTTATGGTCTGATATATGATGTGACAAACAACTGCCACCTCCTTCTAAAAGCAGTGGAAGTAGCAGGTGGTGTAGGAAAGCCACTTGGAAGGAACCTTTATCCACATGTGCAGGTTTTCCACACTAAAGATCTCGGAGTGACCCCAGGAAGGCTGCACTCATCCAGGTTTGTGATTAGTGGTAATCTGGCTACAATACCCAAATAAGTAAGGTTTCAGCTCACATCTTTCCTGTCATTAGCAATTACTTTTTCCTATGGGCTCAAGGTGCCATTTTCCCTCGATTAGGACACTCAGGTATGCTTTGTCCTCTATCCAAATCCACTAACGTGTGACAAAACTGCCTACCAGAGCTAGCTTGGTGCTTTAGGTCCCTAGGCCAAGCCAGACCGCCTAACTTGAGCAGGAGGTCAGAAATGAGAGAGAAGTGGCCAGCTGACATCAGCAGCCATACACTTGTAGCTATGTGAATACAGCAGCTCACCTCTAGAGCTCTGTGAGCACACGGTCGAGATGATTTCACACTGTTTTTTTTCCCCGTAGAGAGATGGCGCTACAGGAACACAAGACAGTTGGAGTTAATGGCAATTTGGCCTAAAACTCAACGGCGTTATGGAGTGTTTGCTTCCAGTCGCTACCCAGGCCAAATGAATCAGAGCTCATCACAAACACTAGAGGTGAGCTTCCAATTTGCTGAATACCAGTCAATTTCTGGGGGAGCATCTGTCGAGGAAAGTGTTTTAATCACTAGAACACTATTCTGATGCTTCTACACCTTCCAACCAGCCTGTTGCTGGAGAGTCTCCCTTAATCTCCTGTGTATAAATTCACTAGAAATAAACACTGAAGTAAAGCATTTCTGGCCTTTTGGTTTCCTTTTTTCCTTTTAATTGTTTTCTCAAACTCAAAGTCTGCTTGGGAAAGCTACCAAGAATAAATCCCTTTTAATATAGGCCAGCACCCTCATCTGAAGAATTGTAGGAAGCAGATGTGTTCTGAGTAAAAGCACTTAATTGGTGGGAACCTTTTAAACTTAGATATTTGGCATGAACAAATTATCCTGGGTTAAGCATATTCTTATGGGAAGTAGTTACAGTGAAATACTTCTTTATACAGGACTCCTTTCATACAGATTTATAAGAATTAACATTGCATATCATTCATCTGGCAATGACATATATTAACAACAGGTTAAAATGCATCAGAGCAGTATCGCTGGTTGTACCACACACACTAGTCTGCAGAAGACCTCACTCATAAGTGCCTAGAGTATACAGGATTTGGGTTGGTTTGCTTCCCCCCCCCCCCCCCCCCCACCACCAC